>JALBCR010002184.1:1467500-1537060 GCA_030710515.1 Abscondita cerata
CTTGACGATACACGCCAGACTTTTGTCCAATTGTATTACTTTCTCGAAATCTTCACGCGCTTCCGCGGGGTTCCAAGCGCCCACGTGCGCCTTAGCTCTACGGAACAACGCCTTGACGTTCTCTGAAAAGAAAATTAGCAGGTTGACTTACTAAGTACTACGGGTATATTGCGCACTGCATTAACACCTTACGGGACGACTTTGTGTTATGAACGAGAGACGAACGCGTTGTCGTTGTCAACAATTTCTACCAACAGGCGCAATATACCTGTACTAAATAATGTACTAAATATGGGGGTTTGCCAACCTGGTTCGACTTTTAGTACTGAAGTGCAGTGCTCGATGGTGGCGTAGTAATCGTGCTCGTTCAGTTTGCACTGCGAAAAATTTAGCAGAAATGGAATTTTCAATTTGTTCAGTTTGTCCCAATCATCTGAGTGGGGCTTCTCCCTTGAAGAACACAAAAAATAAATTTTTTTTAGTGAAAAGTTTTTATTTAGAACTTAACGAAAAATTACTTTGAAACTGAAAACTTATTTTAATGAAAAGTTGTTCTTAATAAATAATTACTTTTTATGAAATCCGTTTCAAAATTAAAACAAAATTTCTAGCATTTTTGGATCCAAATTTAATTCAAAAGAATAATGTTTAAATTTGCCCTCAATATTTATTTTTAAATAAAAACAATAGAATTGTAAAAACCAATTATTTTTTTAAGAGGAAGGAAAGGGGAGAAAAAGAATGGGGGGAGAGAAAGATATGGACCGAAAGCAGCATAATGAATTATAAAACAAGACTAGAAGAAGAATAATGAAAAGAGGGGAGGATAAAAGAAGAATAAGAGAAATGGTGGGAAAGATGGAAGAAGCAGTGGAGAAGAGAAAGTTTAGAAAAAGACAGACAACAGGAAGGGAAGAAAGGAAGCGAAAATGGAGGTGAGGAAGGGGATAAGGAGATGGAAGAAAAGCTTGATGGAGATAGAAGAGGTAAAGAAGTTAAAAGCAAGGTATAGAAAGGAGTGCACGAAGGCAAAAAAAGTATATAAGAAGAATATAAAAAGTTTGAGGAAGGAGTTTATAAACAAGGAGAGAAAGAAAGAGAGGAGAGGTTAGAGATGATGGAGTGGAGAGAATATTGTAAGAGGGTATTGGATGGATTTTTGGACATTAAAGCAGGTTTTCACAATGTGGTCAGAGAAAGCTTATGGGAAGTGATGAGGAAAAAAGGTACGAGAGGATGTGGTGAGGACTATAGAAGAAGTATAATGGGGAGACAAAGTGTAGGGTGAGATTAGGGAAGGAATTGAGTGAGGGGTCTTGGACAAGCAAAGGAGGTAAACCAAGGGTGTCAACTTAGCCCAAGCCTCTACTCGTTATATATAAGAGACTTGGAGAAGACATTAAAGGGTAGGCAGCAAAAATGGTAGTTTTTCGAAAAGAAGAAGGGGAAGGAAAAAAGAGGATTGGAAGTGGGGGGAAAAAGTGGTAGAAGAAGTAGATGAGGTGGGATATTTAGGATATAGAATGAAGCACGACAATAAGGAGAAGGCACATGTAAAGGAGTTAGAAAGTAAAGGAAGGAGAATAATATGGCAAGTGTGGAAATTGGGGAGAGGGTGTTTGGAAATGACGTAATAAGAAAGGGGTAATTTAAACGGGGTGGAAGTGTAGGAATGGAAGAAATGGGAAAGGTTGGAGAAAGTACAAGAAAGATATTGGAAAAGGAGACGACGGGGTACATAGATGGAAAATTAAGAATAAACGTGGAAAGAATAGCAATGAAATATGAGGAACGTATGGAGAAAAGAGAGGAAGGGAGATTGTGAAAAAGTGTAGAGGCTGTATTACGAAAGAGGAGAATATGCTAGGGAGGAGGTGGAAAGGAGAAGAAGAGTGGGGGAGGGAATAAAAATAAGAGAAAATTGCGGAAAGGGATCGAGATATTCAGAAGCAAGAAAAGGAGGGGAAAATTGGAGGGAGGAAATAAAATTAAAGCCTATTATATATATATATATATTTTACTATGATTCTTGCGAGAATCACCAAGCTGCAATTTTACTCTCTGCAGTTTTTCGATAAAATAAATACTTTTCAAGTTATTCGCGAAAAACCGATGAAAAACTGATACCTTCAGTCGTGAATAACTCAAAAAATATCAATTTTACCAAAAAATGTGTATAGTGAATTTTTTTCTCAGAAATTTTTTTTTATAGAATTTTTTCTCAAAATTACAAAAAAAATTTAACCCCTATGATGGGGTCGCCACCACTCCCAAAGTAAAAGCGCCCCTCGGAACAATATAGATTTTGATCATTGAGCTATCAAAATTTCAAATAAGTCTAACAAAAAAGTTCTAATAAAATTGGTCTTGATTTTAGAAATAAAAAATGTGTAAAAACATACACTAGGTTGATAGGTACTCGTTACAAATTCACACTCGCATATAAACAGAGATATTAGCGATGCATCACCGTTATCCACGATATAAAATGCTCAATTCTGAGAAAGTTAAATATAAGTAAGTGACAAGCGACACCTCTTAGGAAATAGCTGAACTGTTACACTCAAAATACAAGCTATGACGCAATTTGAAAGTTAGTTTGTACAAAATTTTCTCATATCCTCTAGAAATATTGCATATTTCTTTCTCAAACTTTGGACAAGTAATATATAATATATTGAAGGCAATAAACAAAAATAAAATCGCTGTGGGATTCGGTATTCGGCGTGCAAAGTGTTAAGACGTGAAGTAAACTCGCTCCGATTAAAACTGTATTTAGAACAATTAATATTAATAAAGTTATCTGTTGTTAGTGTAGGTAAAGTATGGAAGGAACGCATGTTTTGAGGGAAGGACGTTGTTGGATACGCGTGTGGCCGTGTGATACGATAAACAAAGCTTGATTTTATTTTATCGTATTTAAATTTGATTTCAAATTACATAAAATAACGTATGGGATTAAATAGAAGAAGGGGAAAAGCAGAAAAATGTTTGAATCAGAAAACACGGATTCGGACTTGAGAAAAAGAAAGACGGACGAAGAGTTATTTAATGCATTCAGAAGAAGTAAAAGATGGGTAGATCGTCATAGAAAGATCGTAAGGAGGAAGAGAAATGTGAAAAAAAGAAGTACGTTGGAGACAAGAAGAAGATGAAATTCGAGATTTATGCATTGAGATGCTAAGAGAAATTAAGTTAATAAAAATAAACCAAGAAAGAACGAACGGGGAAATAAAGGAATTAAGAGCGGAAATGAAGACAATGAATGAGAAATAAGAAAATAAGTGCAAGAAATTAGAGGAAAAGGTGAAAAACTGTGGAATATATGGACAAAGAAAAGAAGAGACAAATTTTAGTCGTGGAAGGATTGGAAGTAAACGGAAACAACCAAGAAATAAATATTCAGGTGCAAGATATGTTAAGGAATAACATGAGGTTGGAATAAGCTAGAGAGATAAAAACAAGGAATAATTAATAAAGTATGAAAATTTAGAAGAAAAATTAGAGATATTACGAAATAAGAAGAAGTTACGAGACGCGAGATTCTATATTGACGAGGACATGAAAAAAAAGTAAAGAGATATACAAACAAAGATAAGGTTTGAGGCAAAAATATGGAAAGGGAGAAAAAGTGAAATCAGGATTCCTGAAAATGTGTGTAGAAGGAGAGGAATGAAGATGGATAGAGACGGAAAGAAAAGTGAGAAAATGGACAGCAAAAAAACTAGAAAATGGGGGGCGAGAGAGGAAATGAAAAAAATGGAAGAAACTAAAAAGGGACAAGGAAAAAACAGAATATTATTTTGGAATGTGGCAGGAATAAAAAACAAAAATAAAAATGGTGGGGCTGGTTGAAACCTAGATGGTAGAGAAAGATTGGGAAGAGTGGAAACACAAGATCCCAGAAGAATTTATATGGAACATATAGTTCGCGGAAAAACAGAGAAGATGGGAAGAACAAAGAGAGGAATAATAACAGGAGTGAGAGAAGAAAGGAACAAAGAAAAAGAGAGGGAAAGGAAATGATAATGGGGTGATAAAAACAAATATAGAAACAGAAGAAGGAGAAAGGTATGAAATAATAACAATTTATAGAAAACAAATAGAAACAACTAAAAAAAAATAGATAAAAGTAATAAAAGAAAAGATAAAAAAAAACAATATTAGGAGGCGATTTCAATGCAAGGATAGGAGAGGAAAGAGGTATGATGGTAAATTGAAGGATAAAGAAAAGATTATCAATGGATAAAATATTAAATGGGCAAGGAAAAAATTGGTAGAATTTTGTGAGGAAAAAGAATGAACAATATTAAACGGAAACATGGAAGATGGTGGGAAAGGGAAATACACGTTTATTGGAGGAAGAAGAGAGTCGGTAATAGACTATGTAATTACAAATGAAAGAAGTATTGACGACATAGTAAAGTTCAAAATTGGTGAAAGTGAAGATTCTGATCATCAATCGTTAGAGGTGACCTTGGTGGGAGAAGAAAATGAGAAAGAAGTAAAAAGAGAGGAGTGGAGAGAGATGAAGGTATGGACGGAAAAAATATAGAAAGATACAAGGAAAAGATGGAGGAAGGACAAAGTTCAGAAGGAGGAATAGAGGAGGAGATAAACAAGATAATAAAAGAAATGGAGGAAGCAACAGAAAAGAGTGAAAACAGGAAATTTAAGGAGAAGAAATGAATGGTGGAATGCAGAGTGCCAGAAAGCAAAAAGGAAATGAGGAGAGAGAAAAGAAAATAGAAAAAGGAAAAATGACAATTGAAAAACATAGAAAAATTAAGATACAATTTAAAAAAGAATGCAGAAAGGAAAAAGAAGAATTGAAAATGAGGTTAGAAAGTGAGATAGAAGAAATAAGAAACGAAGGACAAGTTTGGAAGTTTGTAAAAAGAAGAATGAAAGAAATAAGGGCCTAGCTAAAAATAGAAGGGAAAAAATGGGAGCAACATTGTAAGAAGTTATTGAGGGGATAGACAGAGAATCAAAGGAAAAAGAAGAAAAAGGTAAAATAAGAGAGTAAGAGAAGGAGAGATTGAAAGGAGGAGATGGAAGAAGCGATAAATAAGATTAAAAAAGGAAAGGCTGGTGGCACAGATGGAACACAGGGGGAGCAGTGGAAATACACAAGAGAAAAGATGAGAGAAAGATTAAGAGGAATATTTGAAAAAATATGGAAAGGAGAAGAGTTACCAGAAAAATGGAGAGAAGCCATAATATGCCCAATATACAAAGGAGGAGATAGGAAAGAAGAAAGAAATTACAGAGGAGTTAGCCTTCTGAATGTCGGATATAAGATTTACAGTGAAATAATAAGAAAAGGTTAGAGAAAGAAGTAGAGGAAAAGAAGTTGGTACCGCATTGACAAATGGGTTTTAGGAGAGGAAGAGAAACAGTGGATATATATATATTAAAACATGTAGTTAATAGGAAAATAGGAAAGAAAAGAGAAAAGAGTTGCGATGTTTTTAGATTAAAGGACAGTTTTTGATAAGGAAAAGGGGATTGTTGTGGGAAAACTTGAAAACAGCTGGAATAAGCAAAGATTTAATAGATGCAATAGAAGAAATATATAAAGAAACAACAAGCAGAACGAGAGTAGGGAAAAAGCTGGGAAGAGAGTTTAGGATAGCAAAAGGGTTGAGACAGGGGTGTCCACTGACACTTGGTTTATTCTCCTTGTATGTAAGAGGCTTAGAGGAAGAAATTAAAGGGCAGCAGGTAGGAGTGTTCGGAAGAAGAAAAGTGTGGGTTCTAGCCTATGCAGATAATATGGTGGTCTTGGCAAAAACAAAGGAGAAATGATAAAAGTGATAAATAGATATTTGGAAAAAAGAAATTGGAAATAAATGTAGAAAATATAAATTATAGAGTTTAAGAAAAAAAGGCAGAATAAAAGGGGGAAATGAAAGTGGGGAGAGGAAAAGATAGAGATGGTAGACAAGTATAAATACCTATGGTATATGGTGAGGTACGACAACAAGGACAAAGACTAAATTAAGGAACTAGAGAAAAAAAGTAAAATAAAATAATAATGGTGTGGGGATGGAGAGAATGGAAGAAACTAGAGAAGATACAGGAAAGGTATTGGAAGTGGACACTAGGTTTGGAAAAGGAAACCCAGGTTATATAGTCGAAGAAGAATGTAAACATTGTAAACTGAAAAAAATAAGGATACAGGCAGGAAAAAGGGACGGTATGAAGAAAAGATGGAAAGCAAGAAAGAAAATAAGATATTTTATGAATGTTGGAAGAAAGTAGAGGAGCAAAAGATAAAATATGGTGAAGATGCTAGAAGAAGATATTATGAAAGAGGAGGATATGCAAGGGAAGAAATAAAAAGATAAGAGAGAGGGGAAGAAGTATGGAAGAAGAAATAGTACAGAGAGATAGAGACACACAGGCACAAGAAAGAAGAGCAAGAATTAGAGAAGGAAAATACAACACGAAGTATGAAGAATTAATAACAGATGGAAAACCGAATTACATAACCGGAAGAATGGCATTAGAAGATAAAAGACTAATTGCAAGATTTAGAGTAGGGAACGAAGAGAATGAAAATAAGTACTGGTGGAAGGACGAAGATAGGAAGTGTAGAATGTGGTAGAGAGGGGTGGGAAAATGTAGAGCATTTGAAACTAGAGTGTAGTGAAGTAAGAGCGGACGAAAGAGTGAGAATAGTGTTGTTGGGAAAGAGAGGTGAAGGAATTGTGTGGATGAGAAAGATGGTGGAAAAAGAAAGTGGATGGAAGAAAGAAAAGAGAAGTAATAAGAATAGAATGAAGAGAAGAGCCAAAGAGAAAAATTTTCATTATTTTTTGTTGTTGCTTTTATTGTATGTTAAGAAAACCCGAATCTTTTGTTAATGTAAATAGACAAATAAATTGAAATAAAATCTCACCATGTATTCCCGTGTTCATTTTCTGCAGCTAGCTATCAAACTGATCTAAAGAGCCCTGCCTCTCAATTGAGAGTTTTACTAAGCAAATAAGAATTGCCTACAAAATTTAGGCAATGAGCTTACTCACAAAAGAACGGTTCTGAAGAAGTTAATGCAAAAGTTGATCATGTGATTGTGTAAGCGCATTATTCAAGCAATCTGATGCTAATGTGCACCGCGTGTGGTTCACATGTTCTCATTAGAGCTCATAATACTAAATACGTGTTACTACGGAGTATTATAATAATAACTTGTTAGTTAGCCTGTTCATTACTACCCGAAATAAATTGCCTCTTTGTATAAGTGTGTCAATTTATACAAACCAGCGCTACCTAGGCAATTCAAATATAAGATACAGAAACATAACCCATCTTACTACTCAAAGAAGTAGCAAACATATAATTACAAAATAAACAACTTACTCCATGATGCATAGGCAACACAACATGCATCGAACAAATCTAGTTGCTCCAGCAAGTGATTCCCAATAAGGCATAGAATATACAACTAAATTAACATTGCAAATCTGACCTGCACCGTCAAACTCTAATTGAGTAAATCAAATCCAATAATTAAGTGCACAAACTCACTTTATCATCAATCGTTCTAATAATCCAATAGCTTCTGAATACATATCGGAAGCAGCTTGAAGATTTCTTTGTTTAAATTGTTCGTTCCCCATCTCCCTCAATTGATGAACCTTCTGCAACTGTTCAGAGTCGTTCATCTGCCAAGACTCTTTCTCGTAACCTTCGGGATCCTCCACCTTAATCAACTCTAAAAGAAAACATCATGGAAGAACGAACACAACAAACACCTACCCATAGTAAACTCCATATCGCTAGGATTGTTCATTAAACTGTTTAAATCATCATAACCAACACCAACTTGTTGCACGGTCATAGCGCAGCAGTGGCTCTTACGTTCTCCCGTTTTTGGAATGTACGCATCTCTAAGCGTTTTAGACACAAAGGGATAATGCATCACCAGCTATTTTGTGACCACATAACTATGAGAATTGCTTCTTAGATTGCAACTAAATACCCACCGATTTCTTAACAGTAAATCGAGCCACCTCATTTATAGCCATTTTTTGTAGGATCGCCTCCCACACTTCCAACTTAAATTTTTTACCTAATACTATGTGCATAGGTTTCCCGTCTCCAATTTTTCTCGAATCGTCTATTAGTGTGTTTTCTTGGTCGCATAGGCGCGTTTGAAAATGGAAATGAACCTACATATTGAACGGATTAAGTTCATTAATGGGGACGAAGGTAGTCGGACTTACCTTAGAACCGTCTCTGAATTCGGCCTGCTTGCTACCCGCATGCACTATGGTTTTATAATGCCCGTCTCAACTTTTGGACCCATTTTTGTTGCAATAATTACGATTTATCCCAATTTTATCTTTTAAATAATAATATTTTCATTCATGGTTGTCAGAAACGTAGACAGATTGCGCTGTCAGCTGTCAATTGATTGACCAATAAGAATTGAGCGCTGAAATTGGAAAGATTCAAAATTATGAATCGTATACACTTGTTGCCTCTTTCACACACAAAACATGAGTTCATTAAAATAATTTTGCATTGTTTAAGAGTTTTATGTGTTACTTCATTATCAGTAACAGTATTAGTTCAATATACAAATAAAAACGAAAATCAATATTTTTGTATTATTTCAAAGACAATTTTAAATCACAACAATAACTATAATTGGAAGTCTCCTTAAAGTTTTTAATAGATCAATTTCCACGTAGTGGGCCTTCAAGAGGAGTCAAGGTTCGATTGCTCAATAGAAACGACAAGCTATTCTTTCGACCAACGTTTCGACTAATTCCTGGTCTTTTTCAAGATATCTTTATTAATAAAGAAATAAATTAATACACAATCGATTAGACAATAAAGTACAATAAAAATTTAAAATATCAAACATAATTTTATACATTTAACAACAGCTCTCTTTGGTTTTATCAAAATAACTTTAAATTTCAGACTAGGACAAAAAAAACAACAAGAGAATACAAACTTACCAGAATAAGTATGGTTATTAGTGAGCGAATTAATTGATCGTCATAAGAGATGTAGGACTTTTACCACTGTCGAGCGTAATGTTGAATATCGGTAATTATTTAACTTAATGTAAGAGATACTCATTGATTGTAAAAAGTTCATTAGTGAAAGAAATTACTTAATAATTAGGTGACTCGAAATTGAATATGTGATCCTCTTTACTGCAATGTAATGAAAGTTCAGTATCTGAGTTACCTTTACTGCAATTGTATTTATGGCCCTTAATTCGTTTAAATCAAATTATCAAATCAAGTACTGTATGATTGTGTATGATATTTTGGTTAAAGTAAAATTCTAGGTATGTAAATTTTATTTGTTTTATTGTACTATAACCAACTATTAATGGCGCTGGTACTGCTCTTTTCATAGTTTTTGATTGAATGCATTGACTTCAATCGATCGAACCTCTCATCCCCTACCGTGACGCACAACATCATGTTTGGCGGGGATGGCGCGAATATGAATTTAAAATATAAAGAAAAGTGCTTTACATATTGCCCGCCTTGAACTACAAGTTCAACAAATAATACATTTACTATTTCTAATACATATTTGAAAATGATACAAAGTTTAACAAACAAAAGAAATATATGTTTTCTTAATTGAAACGATAAAACTAAACAAAATTAACATTGTTTTTTTTTTTTTTAATTTATTGATTTGGTAACAAACACAATTTATTGGTTGCCCTCTTCAATTCTGTTGTTCCACATTTAATTGTCACCACTCTGACGACCTCCGTCTGGACCTGGATGCAGTTGAATTATTCGACCCAACCGCCAATTTGCAGGAGGTAAGTTAGTTTCTTTGAGTAACACCATCGAGCCCACTTCTAAGTTTTTGATGTTCTTTTTCCATTTTGATTTTTGTTGCAGGCTACTGATGTATTCTCTTGACCAAGTTGACCAAAAGTGCGACGTTAATTGTTGTAATAGTTGATATCTTGTTAGTCTTTGTTGAGGTAAGTCTTTTAGGTTTGGATCTGGTATATTGGTAAATAATCGACCAATGAGAAAATGAGCAGGAGTCAAGGATTCACAATCGTTGGGATCAGAAGACAACGGTGTGAGTGGTCTAGAATTTATGATGTTTTCAATTTGCGCAAGAAGCGTATGAAATTCTTCAAAGGTAAGATTGATATTTGATAAAATTCTTTTAATATGGTATTTAACATTTTTACAGCGTTTTCCCATAAGCCACCAAAGGTGGTGAACCCGGAGGAATAAAATGCCAATTGATACCCGTACTAGATGCTGAATCTATTATTTCGTGTTTATTTTGCTCGAGAAATTTAAACAAGTCGTACAATTCATTTTTTGTACCAACAAAATTTGTACCATTATCACTGTAAATGTTTAACGGTTTACCACGTCTTGCAATAAATCTTTTTATAGCCATTAAAAATGCGTGTGTACTCAAACTTGTAACCAATTCCAAATGTATAGCTTTTATTGAAAAACAAATAAAAACTGCAATGTAACATTTACCTATTTTAGCACCTCTGCCCTGTCTATCTTTTATTGCATACGGACCGGCGTAATCTACTCCAGTACTATGAAAAGGATACATTTGTTGAGTTCTTTCACTGGGAAGATTTCCCATAATTGATTCAACTGAGAATTATTAAATCTAAAACATTTAATACAATTTTTAATGATTTTTTAGTATCATTCATTCCTGATATTGGCCAAAATCTCTCACGTAAACTATTTAATGTTAATTTTGGACCTCCGTGTAATACTACTTCATGTTCATTTTTATTAATAATTCTGTGAAATAATTCTTTTAGGTAATAAAATTGGATGTTTCTTATCATAGTTAAAGTTCGATAGTTAAAGTCTCCCACCTACTCTTAATATTTGATCAGAATCTAAAAAGGAGTTAAACTTAATATTTTACTATTTTTTGGTATTGATTTGTTTTTTGTTAAATGATCAATTTCAATTTTGAATGAAGTTTTTGAACTACCCTAATTAATTTATTGAGTGATTCGGTAAGTTCAGCTAAAGATAATGATCCTGTTCTACGATTTGCTTTATTTTTGAATTATGTATGAATCTAAGGCAAAATGCTGTAACTCGTTGAAGTCTTTTTATATTTGAAAAACGTCTTATTGGAAATTCATCAAATGTTGTATTTAAGTTGCATAATACTGTTTGAATTTGTGATCTTTTTCTTTTGATAATTCGAAATCTAAATCGTTTTGATCGTTAATTTCTAATATGTAGTTTACGTTTTCAAAAGATAATTGGGACCGTACCACCATAAACGTGAATGCGTTAATTGATTAACTGAAATTCCGCGTGTTATTAAGTCGGCTGGGTTTTCCGTTGATTTTACATAAAACCAGCTTGAATTTGACAATTTATTTATTTCTGCTACACGATTCGCTACGTACGGTTTCCATTTTTATGATCCGATTTGATCCAACATAAAGTAATTTTTGAATCACTCCAAAAATACTCATTATTAATTTTGATTTTTAATAGTTGTTTGATTTTGTATGACAACTGAACTGCTAAAACGAGCTGCGCATAATTCTAGTCGCGGCAAAGTGATTGTTTTGATTGGTGCAACACGAGATTTACTTGCTAACAGATTTACCGATACTTTGTTAAATTTATTGATAGATTTCAAATATATACACGCCCCAAATGCACGTTCAGATGCATCTGCATAGGTACAGGCAATCCATTGTAACTTAAGAAATCTCGTGCAGGAAAAATGTAGCTGTTTATAGAATTTCAAGGCGTGACCAGACAATAGTACACTCCGGGCAGAAGTAGGTATTACTAGCATATAATACAAATTGGTGCAAGATAAATATTAATTATTACACCAATAATTTATTACTTTTCTGGTTAGTAGGTACACAATATACAAAAAAAAATTCAAGCATTTTATTAACAAATTATGCTTTTACAATAATAATAATTAGGTAAATACAAATAAACAAATAAATACAATAATAAATAAAATAAATACAGAGCGATCTTTTATTTTGGATTTGAATACCTAAACTATAAATCATTAAGTTTATACTAATTTTGAACGAATAAAAAATAGAAATATTTAATGAACACAATTAAATTTGCGGCAATTCAGGGTAACAACGACGCAGTATTAGAATCGTCATCTGAGCTGCAACTGAACCCGAAATCATCACTATCAGTTTCAATTCCAACATTAATAATTAACGATTCTGTAACAAAGTCCATAAAAACTTCGTTTTCGTAATATTCGTCTTCCAGTTTCTTGACGTTAGCGCACACCTTGTTCCAATCTTCTACCGTAATGGAGGCAAATTTTTCTTCCGCTAATTTTTTCGCATCTTCTAACTTAAAAGTTACATTGTGGGATGCTACAAATTTTTTACGGTAGCCCAAATCATCTCGATTGGGTTAAGTTCGGGGTGATAAGGGGTAATCTTAACACAGTATGACCAGCTGCCTGCATTATTGTGTCTATTTTGAATTTTTAAGTTTGTTTTGTTGTTTTTTATTAAAAATAAAGTTCAGCTTTAGTCAAATCCAATGATGCGGGAATATCGTTTTGCGTTAACCAGTCAATCATCACTTGTTTTCTGCTGTTTGAATTGGGCGCTGGATTTATTTGGACATTATGGTATGGCGCGTTGTCAATCACTAACACCGATTTTTCTGGCAAATTTGGTATCAGCTTTTCGGTGAGCCATTTTTCGTAATTATTGAAATTCATCTCATGATGATAATCTCCTGATTTGGTTCCAGATTTAAAAATTAATAGTGCATTCTTCACAAAACCATGACTATCCCTCCTGCATGCAACATAATTAATCGTTGTCCCTTAGAAATATTACCAAATAAACCATTTCTTGTTTTGTCGGTCCACGATTTTGAAACTGTATGGCTGCCATGGATGTAAGTTTCGTCCATGTAAATGATTGGTCGATTGTCATTGCGGTACATTTTAATTTTTTCAAAAAGCAATTCTTAAGTGTCTTATATCGGGCTTCTCTTGTAATAATTTTCGATTATTTTCAGCCGAAGAAAATTTAAACCCCATTTTTTAATAATTTTGTGTAGTGAAGACCTGCCACCGACATAATCTAAATCTTCTTTTAATTTTTGTAACAAATTCTTAAGAGTTACCCGTTGGTTGTTTGTTTTATGGTAATTATAAATGATACGCCTAATGTGATGCAGTTCTGTTTCATGTATGTCAGTAATTGGAAATTTTTCTTTCGCTTCCTTTTGGAGATTTAAAAACATTGGCGTCCTCTTCAGCTTCAGGATCATTTGGTGCGTCATTCCCTTCCTTGATAATTTTGTAAAGCATACTCTGTGAAACACCTGTAGCCGCTGATAAATGGCTTTTTAACTCAACCTCAGAAGCATCTATGATGTTCACTTCATTGTTGGCAATTTTTTAAAATATTGAAAACTTTAAACACTACTTCGCGAGTTTGAGCACTAATAGCTTTTCCCTGTCCTAACTTTGACATTTTCTTAATTTAAAACTAAATATATAGACCTAGCTATGCAAGTAAACTGATAATGTTCAACTAATACTCATTTTACCCGGTTGCGTAAAGCATAATCTTTAGTTAACAAAAGATATTAACAATTTGTTAGCCAATCAGAGGATTTAAGATTTAAATTTTAACCAATCAGAAAGACATTTACTTAACAATAGAATTAATTTTGTTTTGTACATCCAAGCTTTTGTATTCTAAATTAGTCATTTTTAAAAGAAAGTTTACATTCAATGATATGAATTTTGACCCGGAAGTGTAGTTATTAAATTAAAATTAGAAAGATAAAAGATAATTTATTTATTATTAGATAAGATTTATATTGTTAACGCACATTACGAACTTAACATCTTTTAGGCATAATTATGTTAATAACAATTAGCAAACGACGTCATTATAATCATATAAAAATTAAAATTGAATAAATGAATGTGAAGCAATATTTTAAATATCTACGGTGTACCTACGCTGATATCTTATACCGCCAGTGTTTCATGCTGGAATAACCAACAGTTACGAAATCATTTTACCTTTGAGTGTACAACCGGGTCCCTACTCCAACACCTTACCTGCGCAACGTGCAACTTTTTCTACAGTTACAATGGATTGCCTGTATGTAACTCTATATTATTATGCCCATCGATTAATGCATGTCTTGGTATGCAAATTTTGTCAATGTTTCGAAGATCATCTCTAACTGTTTGCCAACGAGAAAATAATTTCATTGGAACTGATTCATCCCATGACAATTGTAATTGCCATAATTCTTGAATTAATAATTTTGCTACTATTATAATTGGTGATAACAAACCTAAAGGATCATATAATTGTGATGTTAGTGCTAAAATGTTTCTTTTGTAATTTCAGTTTCATTCGATTTTAATGTAAAATGTAATTGATTGAATCTTGTGAACAATTCCAAAATATTCCTAAAGTTTTGTGATTTGTTTCTGATGTGTTCATCGGAACTAAATGATTTATATTTTGGTCGCTCAATTCTACTACGTTACTTTGAAATTTTCTTAAATTAAAACCTGATTTTTTTAGAATTGACCTTAAGTTATTTTTAATCTCTATTAACCTTTCTAAACTATCATGCCCAGTTAATAGATCGTCTACATAAAAGTCTTCTATTATGATTCGCGATTCTATTGGGTAACTTAACTGATTATCTAAACCTATTTGCTTTAAGCACCTAACTGCAAGGTAAGGAGCCGATTTTGTCCCATACGTGACAGTATTTAATTGATAAATTTTAATTTCTTCTGTTTCTTTTGTCGCCAAAGAATACATTGATATTTACGGTCGTCTGGATGTATCCATATTTGTCTATACATTTTTCAAGGTCTCCTGCTAATACAAATTTATGGCATCTAAATCTAATTAATAACGCAAAAATGTCGTCTTGTATTTTAGGCCCTACATGCTGTATGTCATTTAATGATAACCCTGAATCTGTGCGACACGATCCGTCAAAAAACAACTCTTATTTTTGTTGTTGTACTTGACTCTTTAAAGACGCAATGGTGTGGTAAATAAAACCTTTTACAACTTGATTTATAATCTTTTGCGTTTCCAATTAATGACATATGTTTTAATTCCAAATACTCATTTATAAAATTCGAATACTGATTTTTCAAAACCATGTTGTTATTTAATTTGTGTTCTAGTGACAAAAATCGTTTTTTGCAATTTCAAAATTATCGCTTAATTCAAGAGGATTTGATTTAAATGGAAATTTGACAACAAACCTACCACAGATGTCACGCGAAGTTGTTTCGATAAACATACTCTCACAAGATTCTTCTTCGCGAGTTAATACATTGATTGTTGGTTCGCCTTCATCAATTTCCCAAAAATGATTTAAATTGGTATTAAGATCCTCTAAAGTCATATATGTGAATCTACTGTTTGTGTTTGTTGGATCAGAATACTTTGTAAATTTGTTATCGATAATTTCACCTGATAAAACCCATCCGAATTTAGTTTTTGAAATGTGATAGAGTTTTGCTGAAATTGTCCTACTGACAGTAATGTCCAAAAATATTCGCACCTACTAGAATATCCACAGATTTTGCTTGGTAATATTTTGGATCTGCTAATTTAATGTTTAGGGGACTTTACAATACTTGACTGAATAGTTTGATTCGGAAGTGCATTTGCAATTTCTGGAACTACTAAACATTTTAGCTTTGCGGAAAAATCATTAATCGTTGATTTAACTAAAATTTCAACGTAATGAGTTATTGTTATCGAACCTTGATTTATGCCTATAATGTTAACATGAAATGGTATTTTTTCTAGCTTTAAGTTAGTGCACATTTTGTCAGTAATAAAATTTGATTGTGATGCACTATCTAACAACATCCTAACTGTATGACGTTTGTTATTAATATCATTCACGTAACCTAATGCAGTAGATAACAATACTAAGGAATTGATGCTAAGCAATGAATATGTCTGAACATTATTTGTTTCTTCACGGTCATTTACTTCTACTTGATTGACATTTGTTGTGTTTGTATCTATGTGTAATAACGAATTATGTTTTCTATGACATGTTTTGCACCTAAACTGCGATTTGCAATCTTTAACTAGATGCCCTTTTTAAAACAATTTATGCAAAGTTGGTGCTTTTTACAATATCTGTTTTGCGCTATGATCCGCATTCAAAAATCTTTGCATTGATATAAGGAATGAGCTCCACTACAATTCAAGCATTTTAATTGTTCGTTGATTGTAGCGTATGACCGCACTAATGATTTTGAACTAGAATTTTTAATTATTTCTACATGCTTTTTGAAATTGATTCTAAAGTTATTAGCTTTGAAGTCAAAATTCCAAGAATTCTTCTAATGTTGGGATTTCGTTATTTTTACAATTCAACATGTTTAACCTAATTTCCCATTCTTTTCTGTTTGATTGTCTAATTTAGAAATTATTATTGGAATTAACAACGCGTTCCAAAAGTCAACCGGCTGTTCTAATGCTCGTAAACAATTTAAATGTGTTTGCAAATTATTTATTAAATCTTTAAGCAACGCAGATGACTCCCTTGTTATGTTTGGAATGCTCAAAAGTTTTTGAACGTGATTGTTGATTATTCTACGTTTATTATCATATCTTTTATTTAAAATAGTCCACGCAATTTGATAATTTTGATCAATCGTTTCTAAGGTGCTAATTAAATCGAAAGGTTCTCCTTTTAATGCCGACTTCAAATAAGTTAATTTTTGAACATCTGATAACTGATTGTCGGTATGTATTACATTAAAAGAATCGACAAAGCTGCGCCACAAGGTAAATGTGCCATCAAAACTCGGAAGCGTTAGCGGGGGTAATTTTATTACACGTTTGGAATTGACATTGTCTATTTTAGTACACGACGCTTGTGATAAGGCATCATTAAATTTTGAATCAGACTCAGCATTTATCGGGCGTTCAATATGACTCGAACTATTGATTAATGTTAACGATTTGCTTGCAACGTCGAAATAACGCGTGTAAAATTCTTCGCGTTCGACCGATTCTGCGGCGTGAGCCTCGGAATCGTCGAATGTTAACAGTTCAATTTCTAATTGTACTTCATCAAATTGGCTTAATACATTTTCTAATTTGTTTTTGCGTTCGATTAGATTCGTCGTAATAATATTTGTTATGTTGTCTATGTTAACACCATCTAAGAATTTTTCAAACAATGTAATTTGCGATTTTAACGAACCTCTCTTTACTTTTAATGACTTTAATGTATCAACCATTCTGACCAAATTTTCTTTATAACAAGGATATTGAAGGATCTACTAAACTATTGAAGGATGACTTACTAATGGATGTTTCCTCAAACGGCCTTGTTCGACTGCTAACCTTGATTTTCTTGAACCACGTTTTCTGTCTTTTCAATTTCCAATAATTTTCTTGCTTTAATTTTAATTCGGCGAAGGACCAATGTGATGTGTATGATATTTTGGTTAAAGTAAAATTCTAGGTATGTAAATTTTATTTGTTTTATTGTACTATAACCAACTATTAATGGCGCTGGTACTGCTCTTTTCATAGTTTTTGATTGAATGCATTGACTTCAATCGATCGAACCTCTCATCCCCTACCGTGACGCACAACATCATGTTTGGCGGGGATGGCGCGAATATGAATTTAAAATATAAAGAAAAGTGCTTTACAAGTACTTCAAAATTGAATCCGCCATTTTGAATTTTGATAGATCAAAAATCTTGTCAAATTTGAATCGGGCATAATTAAAAACATACTATAAGCATTGAGTTTTTATTCAATACTATAAGTATTCTTTTGATAACATTTCAATAGTTTTAGAACCTTGCAAAAAACCATTGAAAATTCTCAATGTTTGACTTTGGACGCGCCATTTTGGCTTAACTATTTCTCTAACATAAAAGTTTTACTAAAAAAAGATGTTTATTTTAATGTCCTCTATAAACCCATTAAGCCTGGAACACATATTCTGTGACACCCTGTATAATCTTAATTTTTTAAAAAACGTTTTGATGTTGATAACTAAAAGGCAGTAGTTTGTATCATTTTACCAGTGGCGTTTATCGAGATTTAACTAAAAAAGTATGGTAGTAATTTTTTCAAATTTGATAAGAATTATTAATTTAACAATTAAACACCCACGAAATTCATCTCTTAAGTTTCTTTAAAATAAAAATTCATGTTTTTAATTAAACCAGGGCGTTACCTCTGTTCACGCCACTAGTAAAATCATAAAAAACTATTTTTGGTTTAAAATGCTCTATACACGTTAAAAAAACGTCACTAATTGATGGTCAAAACTCCTTAATTTCTTATTGTAGGTTAGTTTTCCAATTATTTGGGCCTTCTTTGTAATCTAATAGAAAGTTCTTCTTTAGACCAAGTTATCTTAATTGTCATTAAATTGAAAAAATATATAATAATAAAATTAAATACCACAACGTATAGTAACAAACACGTTGTGTGATATGCTCAACGTTTTTCCACCTATCCCACATAATCTACATTTTCTTTTTTCGTCCACCTGCCAATATTGATTTTCATTTACTTCATTTCCCACACTAAATCTTGCTACCATCTTTTATATTTTTTGTTCCATTTTCCTCTGAACATGCAGACATATCTTCTGTTATTATTTTGTTGAATTTTCTGTTGTACTTTCCTTTTTCAAGTTTTTGTTTCTTCTTCTGGTTCTAATCATCTCAACCTTTTTTTAACCATACTTTATCTTCCCTCTCTTTTACTCTCGGTTTCTTTCTTGCATAATATAGCCTCCTAATCTTCCTGTTCGATTTAATTTTTTTTTTTGGTTTGCTTCCACGCTGCTTGTAGTTATTTACATTCCTCATTATCTCTTGCCATCTTCCTGGGGTTATTCTATTTTTTCCAATTTCATCTTCTCCTCTACTATGTATGGTGGTGTTTTTGTTTCCATTCCCGAGTCTTCATTTCCAATATTTTGTTTGTATTTCTTCTAATTGTTCCCACTTTCTCTATCCCCATATCTCCGTTCCATGTAACATACGAGTTTTCCCACAGTAATTTCCTTTTCACCATATCCTTTCCAAATACCTTTTCTCCCAAACCTCACACTTGTCCTACTATTCTATTACTTTTCTTGCCAAACTGTGTATTTGTCCTTCATCACTATTATTATATTTCAATATATATCCAAGATATTTTATAGTGTCCACCGTCCTATCTCGTCATCTCCCACACAAATTCTTTTTCCTATTTCCACTTCTTCTCTTTTGAAAAAAACACAAATTTGTCTTTTTTCGTGTTTGATTCTTCAACGTATCTTTTTATCGTCTTCATCAAGTTTTTCATACCTTCTTCCTTATCCGCTACCATTACCATGTCGCCTGCATATCTTAGCACCCACACCTTCTCCTTTTCAATTACTATTATCCACTGTTGCCCCTTCAGCACCTTCTATAGGTCGTCCAAGTATATTACAAATAACGTTGCACTGAACAGGCATTCTTTCCGTACTCTTTTTTCGTCTAAAACACTTAACCCAAATTTTCTCCAATATTTACTCTCTACGTTGTCTCTCAAATATATCTATAATGTGCTCCTCTATCTTTTTTTCTTTAATAATTTCCACTGTTTCCTTCTATTTACGTTGTCAAATGCTGCCTTGATGTCTAAATCGCTCATACTTTACCTATTTTTTTCTCTAACGCTTTATTTACTATTTGTTGTAAAATGTATATATTATCAATTGTTCTTCTTCACTTTTTAAAACCTTCTTTTCAATAATTCCCCTAATCTTTTTCCGCCATCTCTTTGTCCATTCTTTTCTAAATTATCGTCGCGTACCTATACTTTAATACCCTATAGATCCACACACTCACCCTCCTGTAACTCACCACCTGTCTCCGGTTTCCTCCTTTGCACATAGTACTTATTATTGTCTCTCTTTCTCTAGTCACTTGGAAATCCTTCTCTTTATATTTTTGTTATTTACTCGCTCATTTTTTATGTTTGTTTTGTTTCAGACATATAACCATACTTTTATTTTATTTATTACTTCATTTACTTTTTTATTTTTATACCATTTTCCTTCTTCCATCTTTTTAAAATTTTTTGATCACTACCCTTTGTTCTCTTTATCTCCATTTAGTGTTTCTATAATGTATTCCTTACACTTCTAAAATCTATCTTTGCTTTTATATTTTTTTTCCTCTCATATTTCCTCCTTTAGTTTTTTCCACATTTCTCCTTCATTTTTTATTTTTTTATGCGTTGTTTCATTTTCTTCTTTGCTTTCCTTAACTTCTTTTTTTCGAATTCTTTTAAAATTTCTTTTTGTACTTACATTCTTGTAACTCCTTTTGCCCCTTATTTCAGTTCTCTAATTCCATTATCCACCATTTTTTTCTACCATCGTTTTTTAGTTGGTACTTCTTCTTCTCTATTGTAGCTTCTATTGGGCCTCTCATTTCTTTTGCCTCTTCTTCTACTCCTTTTTTATCCATTTAATCTTTCCGATTCTTCTTCATATTTTTTACACATTTTACTGTTAATGTATTTTTTTCCATACTTTCTTTTGACTTTTATTCCTTTTTCTCTTTTCTTTTAACGTTAAACTCTAGCTGGTGATCAGATTCTATCTCTTTTCCTATTTGCTCATTTATCTTCTTATCTATTGAAGAACCCTCTTCTTTTCTTCAGCCTCTACCATCGGTTGTTATAGACAAATGTTTACACTATTTTCAAATGAAAATCATACAATCATTTTTTCCTACTCATGAAAAGTCCGTAAATGACAAAGCAGCAGTTGAGTGATTCTTGATGCTTGTTCAGAACTATTGCGCCATTCACAGCAAGCGCTTTTAAGTTAACACCATTCATTGTCAGTACCAATTGAAAAATTAATTTGGTAACTGCTTATACTAGTTGTCGAAGAATTTTTTAATCATCATTACTTGAAACATCAACATTAACTATTGGTAGTAGATTGTATTACTTTCTCTTGCAGCATTGTTCTCTTATCGTTGTTTTCAATTCTGACCAATTTAAAGAATAAAGGTTGATTTCATGAGTTAGAGATTTTCTGGTTTTTTAACTACCGTATAGGCCTAATTATCAATGAAACTTTTATTGAATTTTAACTGTGTTACGGTTCAAAATATTCGAGTTGCGCGTGGCGACGAGAATCAAATTTACCGAGCATTGAAGCGAATTTTCCTATTGATGGATCAGAATTTTGGGAGTTTTAATCGAAACGACGGGCCGACATCTTGGAACTTTCTCTTCTTCTTGGGCGATTGGCCAAGCTAAAAACTACATATAAAATTTTAATGTGGCTTCAATAATTGCACAATAAATTAGTGTAGAAGTATAAATCCGGCCAATTTACGCCGTAAGTGGTTTTCTTTGCTATTTCTTTGGTTAATTTAGTGCTTGTATTAATTGCTAATTACAACGTATGCCTTAGCACGTGTCTGGACCTCATATTCTACTCATAATTGACTGTCTGGAAAATTCCTGGGGAACGCTGGAACAAGCCATTAGAAACCCTATTGTGACACGTGCCGACAATCGCGCTGTCGTCGACCTCGAGGATACACGGTCGAAGATCCATCAGCGGTTGGGGGTCACGCAAGCGGTGCGCCTGCTATTCACAAAGGCAATCATATGCTCCCAGTGCTGGGTCTTCTATTTATTCCCAACGAAATCATACGGATCTTCGAGTAACCGTCAACTTGCTGTCGTTAACAAGCGGACCTTCCTTATCAGAACTACGTACAACAATATACAGCTAAGTTATCGTTTTAAGGAACCAATTCATATTTGCATGCCTTCGAAGCTTAGGTACACGCGACATCACGCGGTTATACCTTTAGCGTTTAAAAAAATTGTTATTTGTGGTAG
This sequence comes from Abscondita cerata, assembly GCA_030710515.1. NCBI lineage: Eukaryota > Metazoa > Arthropoda > Insecta > Coleoptera > Lampyridae > Abscondita > Abscondita cerata. The sequence goes on from JALBCR010002184.1 coordinate 1,489,423, forward strand.
TCTCTATCTACGCACGCTCGTTGTTGTTGGCACTAACTTCTTAAAAGTTGGAAGCGTTGTCGGTATCGCAGGGTAAGCTAAAACAAAAGGCCTTTTGGATTGGCGGGAGCTACATTCCGTATTAGAACGAGTGTACTATTAGTTTTTAAGTCACCGCGTGTACGTAAAATCTGTAGATACTCTAAGGGTGTATTTTAATACAAAAAAATGCTCAATAACTACCTCTTAAACCCACCAAATTTCATTTACATACCTCGACCGATTTCAGAGCAATAAATAAATCGTCAGCTTTTAAGAAAAACACTCCGTATCTCTGAAAACGAAGCATTTGCGGACCTACGTTTATATAGTAAACTGTCATTATTTTTCATGATGAATGACCCTCTAAAGTTTGTCGCACTTATTTACTAACACCCTGTATTGGGTATTTGATATACAATTTGAGAGCGGCAAATATCTACTCAATCATTGTTTAAATGGAAAACAACTATACAAGTTTCAAAATTGGATATTTTAGGATGTGTCTAACAGATGGAGTGACGTTCTTTATAGTTTTTTTTAAGAGAGTCGTTTGAGTTGCACTATCCAAGAAAATTTGTCAAATAAGAATAGGTCGTCATCAAAAAGCTGCTTTTTAACTTACGTTTTTCTATAATCTTTCTTATTTTCATTTTTGCTTTTACACAAACTTAATTTAGTTTGCGATAGCATACAGGAGTGACATTATTTATAAGTGTTACGACATACAGTGTCATATCGTGATATCGTAACACCAAGTTCGAAAATGTATTTGCATTAATGAAACTTTGTCAACAGGTGTCGATTCGAGATAGTTATTTTTGCCAACACATAGTTTTCTATAATAATCGAAGGATCGACTTATGTAACTGCTAACACATCTGTCGACAAAGTTGCTTTAATGCAAATTTATGTTGGGACTTGTTACGATTACCAAGACAACACTAGATGTCGCAACACTTAGTGGTTGGATAGGATGTGCCCTCCTAAAGAGAATATAATTGACAGTGCGCATTTGTACAATATGAACCACTCCACAATGTACACAGCAAAAATCTAGTTCTACGCTACCAAACTCACATTTTCAGGTAGTCATCGCGGCCCATCCCAACCCACGTATCACTCGGTTTTGACACTACGATGTATATGACATGCTAAGGCACAAGAAGCCAAAGTATGCCTCCTTAGGTTAAGTTAGTATAAATTGTCGGCCCAGAGGATCGAAAATAAACTAACCAGGAAACTCTAAAAACCGATCCAATTGGGTTAAGCTATAAAATTGTTAAATTGAAGTAGCGAATAAACACGTATGAAACCGAAATCGAACCGTACAATACTCAACTTAGACTCGAGTTCTGTCACTCCTGACGAGTCACAAAAGAACGAAACAGCTGCCCAGTGATTCTTGGTGTTTATTTGCTATTGTACAATCTCTTGCAAACTTAGATCAGACGATTCGAGATAGTTATTTTTGACAACACATATAAGAATTAACTTATACAGTGTGTCCAGTTTAAAATGAACTACATGGTTATATTGGAAACCGTTGGATATACAATATCGGTTAAATGGAACAAAAGTAGCGGACTTGTATGCCTATAAATAATCTGGGTTTACTTTATTAAAAAACCGCTTTAAGTTTTAGAAAAACTTTAATATTTCACTTATTATAAGAGGCACGTTGATCAAATTTTTAGAATAAGTGTAAGATATCATGGCCATTTCAAAAAATATAATAAAAAAAATGTCTAGACCTATTTTTTTTAGTGCAACCAGGTTTTCGATATCCCCATGTAGTTCATTTTAAACTGGACACACTGTCTAGCTGATCAAACATCTGTCGACAAAGTTGCATTATTTATGAAATATCGCATAACTACTAACAAGTGTCAAAAGAGACTTTTTCTGATTTTTCAAGAGAGTTTTTTAGGAAATTTGTTTTCATCTTTAAAAACAAAATTTCAATATACTATTGCTGTCACCCGGCTTAAGTCATCTTATTTTAATTATTAGAAGACCATATAAGTCTAACAATAACTTCTTCCACATAAAGTTTTCATTCAGTTTTCAATCGAAAAAAGTTTTAGTATTTGGTTGGTATCGACATAAGCGAGTATATCTCATAATCGTGCAATCTCCCCTTTGATACGTTTTTTTTTGACAAATTTAATGAGATAAAAAAACCAATGATCAAAAAAGCAACGAAATATTTAAATGAGACATAAACAGCTGTAGTAGAGATGGATCAGCAAAGGGTTGCAGTTACATTTTGTTAGTGAGTAGACTGCATATAAAAATACCCATCCTGTCTTCTCTTGAGATCAGGTTATGTTGATGTTTTAAATGAATGTAGAACGTCCTATAGATACAAGCAGTAGGTTCTCTATACGTGTTAGTGTTTCCTTCAGTCACCGATAGATGGCGTTATGCGTTGGCTTTCCGGTTTCGTCATTGATTGAATATTGCGATTATTGTGTCGTGATGGAGATCGATTCAGAATCAATTATATTTCATCAAAGATGGCTGCACGCTGTAATACCGGAAATAATGTTACCCACGACGGAACAACGCAATATTTTAAAAATAGATTCTATTTAATTTTTTAATATTTCTCATTTGTATAAATATTACTAAAATATACTATTTAGTTTGCTTGAATTAATCTTTAATTTTAAAATTGAGTGTTAGGTGTGAAAATAACAGGAAACTAAAATAGTATAATAATGTAACACGTATTGCCACCTATCGGCAACTTCGGGAAGTTCATATGCAAATATAGATTTATCTGGGCTTTATATATTTTGGGGGAGATAATGTATTTCTGATATTAAGTAGACGAGATAAAGGTTTTGCATTGGCTTTGTTAAAATTGATGAAAGATGCTTACGAACAAGCAACAATAGAACAGAACTATGATGAATAGATAGACGGAGAACAAGAACAATAATCTAAGTATTTTTCTTAGAACACCATATTGAACATAGTACTTAATTTACAACTAAATCGGCCAAGCAGAAATACTGGAAATTAGTAGAATAATAGGGGGGTTCTGGACCACAACTTGGCGGGAAATTTGAATTTTAAGGTCAATTCAAGGTCAAGTATCGGGGTCAAGGTCATTACAAGAACACTTCAAGGTCAAGCATTGAGGCCACGGTCATGACAATGTCAACCCAAAGTCAAGAACTGGGATCAAAGTCAACCCCTGCTCAAGGTCATGTCAAGGTCATCTCGATGCCCTGCCAAGATCAACCCAAGGTCAAGGTCATGCCACAGCCAACCCAATTTCCAGGCCATGTAAAGGTCACATCAAGGTCATGTCAAGGCCACCCCAAGGTCAATGACTTCTCAACCCACGTTCAAGGTCGTTCAGAATGGATCGGAATCGTTCGGGATCGTTCAAGGTTGCTGGATAGGTCAATGTCCGGAGAAGGGTCAGGGGAATCGTTCAAGGTCGTTCAGAATGGATCGGAATCGTTCGGGATCGTTCAAGGTTGCTGGATAAGTCAATGTCCGGAGAGGAGTCAGGGGAATCGTTCAAGGTCGTTCAGAATGGATCGGAATCGTTTCAGGATCGTTCAAGGTTGTTCGCTAGGTCAACGTCCGGAGAGAGGTCATGGGAATCGTTCAAGGTCGTTCAGAATGGATCGGAATCGTTCGGAATTGCTCGGAGTCGTTCAAGGTTACAGAAATTGCTGACTTGTAAAATACCAACTTAAGAAAGTGTTAAATGTTTACGGTCAAGTAACGTTACCAGGTTTCACATTTCACCTCCGTTTCCCTAAAATTGCTTACTTAAGCTATGTTAAAATGAGATAGAAAATGATAGATTTACTATATAACAATGAATACCCAACAGTTTGTTACTGCAGTTTCTTGTATTCAACGAGCAATATGGATCTTACATCGTTAAATAATAATACTTATTGTAAACCTTTCGAGAACATAAAGGACTTTGATGTGACTTGATGTGACCACATGATGTAAAATTGGGTTGGGTGTGGCATGACCTTGACCTTGGGTTGATCTTGGCAGGTCATGTTAAGGTCATCTCGATGTCCTGCCAAGATCAACCCAAGGTCAAGGTCATGCCACAGCCAACCCAATTTCCAGGCCATGTAAAGGTCACATCAAGGTCATGTCAAGGCCACCCCAAGATCAAGGACTTCTCAATCCACGTTCAAGGTCGTTCAGAATGGATCGGAATCGTTCGGGATCGTTCAAGGTTGCTGGATAGGTCAATGTCGGAGATGGGTCAGGGGGAATGTTCAAGGTCGTTCAGAATGGATCGGAATCGTTCGGGATCGTTCAAGGTTGCTGGATAGGTCAATGTCCGGAGAGGGGTCAGGGGAATCGTTCAAGGTCGTTCAGAATGGATCGGAATCGTTCGGGGTCGTTCAAGGTTGCTGGATAGGTCAATGTCCGGAGAGGAGTAGGGAATCGTTCAAGGTCGTTCAGAATGGATCGGAATCGTTTCAGGATCGTTCAAGGTTGTTCGCTAGGTCAACGTCCGGAGAGAGGTCATAGGAATCGTTCAAGGTCGTTCAGAATGGATCGGAATCGTTCGGAATTGCTCGAGTCGTTCAAGGTTACAGAAATTGCTGACTTGTAAAATACCAACTTAAGAAAGTGTTAAATGTTTACGGTCAAGTAAGGTTACCAGGTTTCACATTTCACCTCCGTTTCCCTAAAATTGCTTACTTAAGCTATGTTAAAATGAGATAGAAAATGATAGATTTACTATATAACAATGAATACCCAACAGTTTGTTACTTCAGTTTCTTGTATTCAACGAGCTATATGGATCTTACATCGTTAAATAATAATACTTTATTGTAAACCTTTCGAGAACATAAAGGACTTAGTTATTGGTGAAAAACATAAGATTGTGAACGTTCAAATTTCTCTACTGCATTTCCTCGAAACTACGTACTTAAGCTATATGCTAATAAGAAAGATTTTGTTGACGTTTTCAAATTTTCTCTGGTATAGGTTATGTTTAGCAAAGTGTTGCAGTTTTTTACTATATAAACAGTGATAATTTATGGTATTGCAACTGAGTCTGTTGGATTACAATGGATTCATTACCTTACCGTAAGTAATTACTTTTCTTATCATTTTGCACTTTAGTACATTTATTATATCTATTTTAGATATGATGTTTTGCCCAATTAACGTGTTACATGTGGTTCTAAAGAAAAACATATCAAAACACCTCATGAAGGCCCACCTTGTAGAATATGAGCAGATGTTAGAGAAGGAGTTGGAGGAAAACGGCAACAGGAAAAAAATTGGATACCAGCTCCTGCACCAAACCTACCAAGTCTGCCACCCATTGAATATTGGAGTGAAGACGATGAAAGACCATCATTCATTCCCAAGTCTCCACTAGGCGCTATCTTAACAAAGACAGCTGCAAAAAATTTGAAGTTGTTTAAAGAATTTAAGTAATGGAATAATTGACATGTTTTCAGGAAATAAATATGATATTCAAAATGTATGTATTTCAATTAAGGAATTGCATAAAATTTTTCTCAGTTGAAATGAAAGGAATTCAGTTTAAGACCTTGAAAAGTATTTGAAGGTGAAACCAGACCACGCGGTAACTTTGAAAAACGTTATTTGAAACAAGATGTCGGTTAATCTTTATTAACAATAAATATAATTTGATTTATAAGCAATAAAGTGCTAAATTTCAAACGGTCAAAGCGATGCTACACTCATCAAGTCAAGTTAAAACTAGTTTTTCAATTTATGGTGATTTTAGTGAATGAATGTAAACTGTTGGAAAATATGTCCGTATATGTGTTAATAATTATATGATTTTACAGACTTCTAAACTGAGGCATGCGACTAGTGCTGCATACGACTTCTCAAAGAAGTGATCCTCATCAACATCGCTATCCCTTATACTCTGATAGTGGGAATTTCTTCCTCGGGTGCTTGTTGTTCGCTCAGTCCTTGTAATAATAAATTTCGTAAAATTTTAGGTCTTTTAAAATTAGTTAGAATTATTTGTTAGTATTTAAAAAATAAATGTTTAATTTGTTCTTTGTACTTTATTTCTATAAAGTGTACTTGTGCAAAAGCTAAAAATTTTCGCATGCATTTTTCGTGTAAGACAGACTTATATAATAATAAATAAAAAGAAAATACTTTCAATTTCTTCAAAATTTATTTATGTTTCAAAATTTATAGTTAACTTTGTACTTTTTTAACTATTCTTTGACTGGTGCTTTGTTAGTGTCAATCAATAAATAAATCAATATTCCACAAATAGAGAAACAGCAATTAACTTTATAATGTTAAGTGATTTGTTGATTCAAGAATGAAAACATTACAGCCATAATTTTATTAAAGGTTTTTTTAAATTTTTATGAATACAACAATGAAGTAACTGACATTGGCATAAAAATTCAGAATCAGAAATTAACGAAGTCGCATTCAAGTTTACACTTTCTTGGAATTTACATGTGAACGTGTGTTTTGCTTGCACTTTTTGAGTCTACAGCATTTCCGGTGTATAGGAATGTACAAATTCATCATAAAGCAATAGTTCTTAGTTTTAACTTGATGAGTGTAGCATCGCTTTGACCGTTTGCAATTTAGCACTTTATTGCTTATAAATCAAATTATATTTATTGTTAATAAAGATTAACCGACATCTTGTTTCAAATAACGTTTTTCAAAGTTACCGCGTGGTCTGGTTTCACCTTCAAATACTTTTCAAGGTCTTAAACTGAATTCCTTTCATTTCAAATGAGAAAAATTTCATGCAATTCCTTAATTAAAATACATACATTTTGAATATCATATTTATTTCCTGAAAACATGTCAATTATTCCATTACTTAAATTCTTTAAACAACTTCAAATTTTTTGCAGCCGTCTTTGTTAAGATAGCGCCTGGTGGAGACTTGGGAATGAATGATGATCTTTCATCGTCTTCTGACTCCAATATTCAATGGGTGGCAGATTTGGTAGGTTTGGTACGGGAGCTGGTATCCAATTTTTTTCCTGCTGCCGTTTTTCCTCCAACTCCTTCTCTAACATCTGCTCATATTCTACAAGGTGGGCCTTCATGAGGTGTTTTGATATGTTTTTCTTTAGAACCACATGTAACACGTTAATTGGGCAAAACATCATATCTAAAATAGATATAATAAATGTACTAAAGTGCAAAATGATAAGAAAAGTAATTACTTACGGTAAGGTAATGAATCCATTGTAATCCAACAGACTGAGTTGCAATACCATAAATTATCACTGTTTATATAGTAAAAAACTGCAACACTTTGCTAAACATAACCTATAGCAGAGAAAATTTGAAAACGTCAACAAAATCTTTCTTATTAGCAAATAGCTTAAGTAAGTAGTTTCGAGGAAATGCAGTAGAGAAATTTGAAACCAGGGTGGGTCAACAACTTTTAATGATGTCAAGAATCTGTAACACGACCCCAGAAATTTGAAACGGTAAAACCAGGGCGGGTCAATAACCTTTAATGAGATCAATGAAATTTGAAATGTTGACTTGTAACATGACACCGGAAATTTAAAACAGCAAAACGGGCGGCAATAACCTTTAATGAGACCAATAATATATGAGACGTTGACTTATAACATGGCACCGGTAACTTGAAACCTTTTAATTGGGTCAATGATCTGTATTATCTTGCACTTTCTTGCTTTGAGTTGGTTTTTACAAGACACATCGGAATTTCTGATTCAGCAATTACGTGGGAACGTGCGTTTTCTTGCACTTTCTACTGTCTGTAAGATTTCCGGTGTATAGGAATTTGCAGATTCACCATAAAGCAATAGTTGTTAGTTTTAACAATCTTGACAATAATTTATTAAAATATAAACCATCTCCCCTAAGCAAAAGACCACACTACCTTTATGTATACTCTATTCTGTGATTCATCAAACGTTACCTTGTTCATCGCTTACGTTCTCAACTAATATTTTCACAGTTTGCAAATAAGGTTAATTAAAATAAATACATAGATGATGAATATTATATTTATTTCCTACAAACACAATACATTAGGTAAAATTTTAATATGTTGTTTTGCCGACACTTCCTAAACTACTCATAAACACATCCTTGCTCTTCAAAGTTTCTTTGAATTCTATCATCCTATGTCCTTCCATAAAGTAAAGATAAAATCGTTCAGATAAAACACTTTTAAAGTTTTCTGTTTCAACCACTATACGTTGTCCAAACTTGGTGTTTATTACATCAACGTTCACAATCTTATGTTTTTCACCAATAACTAAGTCCTTTATGTTCTCGAAAGGTTTACAATAAGAATTATTATTTAACGATGTAAGATCCATATTGCTCGTTGAATACAAGAAACTGAAGTAACAAACTGTTGGGTATTCATTGTTATATTGTAAATCTATCATTTTCTATCTCATTTTAACATAACTTAAGTAAGCAATTTTAGGGAAACGGAGGTGAAATGTGAAACCTGGTAACGTTACTTGACCGTAAACATTTAACACTTTCTTAAGTTGGTATTTTACAAATCAGCAATTTCTGAACGATCCCGAACGATTCCGATCCATTCTGAACGACCTTGAACGATTCCCTGACCCCTTCCGGACATTGACCTATCCAGCAACCTTGAACGATCCCGAACGATTCCGATCCATTCTGAACGACCTTGAACGTTGTTTGAAAAGTCATTGACCTTGGAATGGCCTGGGCATGACTTTGAGGTGACCTTGGCGTGACTCTGACATTGGTCTGGCCTAGACATGACCTTGGCGTAGGACGACCTTGATTCCGATGCTTGACCTTGAGTTGACATTGTCATGGCCGTAACTTCGATGCTTGACCTTGAAGTGACCTTGTCGTGAGCCTGACCCCGACACCTGACCTTGAAGTGACCTTGAAATTCAAATTTCCCGCCAAGTTGTGGTCCAGAACCCCCCCAATTATTCTACTGAAATTATTTTTAAGCTTCTAGAATGGTCGCCAGGGAGCACAATCACATTGTTGAATTTGAAATCACGTTTTTTTGAGAAATATTCTTATATATCTTGGTATATCTTGGTTCCTTTAGTAATACATTTTTCCCCAAAGTCTTTCCGACAATTACTTTTCGAGATCAAGTCGTGTGCCCTTCTTAATTGGCCAACCAGCACATAGAAAGTTTGCCTTCAATTTATCCCCCCTTGATCATCATAACTACGCCCGTAGAGTTTATTTCCACCTCGATTATTTATCAAATCAAACAGAAGACACACGACATGAGTTCAAATGAAATTGAATAATGGAGTAGTTTTCCCGAAAGTAATGTCAATTGATCAAGATGAGTGTAGTGTTTTTTTAACAGCTAACGCAATTAATCTCTAAGCTAATACCTCTGTGTTTAAATCAATGACGACTTCTATAAGTCTATTGGTGTCAGCAAATCTGAAGATTGAATTAATTACTATAGTTATTTACCAGTATTTAAGCACTTCAAAAATTAATCACCATAATTTTCAACAAGGCAACCTTTTCGTTAGTGTTTTATAAATCGTTAACGTCTACACTAGTGAGGACAGAAAACAATAGTTTAAAAATGGTTGTCTTAAAGTTGGATGACACAACCCTTCGGAGGTTCATGTTTTCTCATTTTCCAAATTAATGACGGTTTAAGATATTTTTAAAAAAGAAGAGGAACAAAAAAAAGTAGAAAAGGTCTGGGTGATGATCGTAGACATCGAGGTAGCAAAGGAAGGAATTAAAAAAGGAGAGCACATGATCGAGAAAATATGCAAGCAAGGATGCATGTTAAGTGCAAAGCTATTTGAAGGGGCATCAAAGTGGGGAAATAGTAATTGGAAAGGCAAAGGTGTAGGTGTTGGGATAGGCATATAACATGGTAATAGTAGCAAATAAAGAAGAAAGGATGAAAAGCATGATAAAAACAATAAAAAGACACTTTGACAAGAAATACCTGAGATATATGTTTAAATGTAGCAATAGCAATAAAGGGCAAATACAAAAATTGGCAAAAAAGGTAATAGAATATTAAGACAGGTGTGGAGTTTTAGGGAGAGAATATTGAGAAAGGATATGTTAAAAAAGAAATGGCTATGGAAAAAACAAGAGGTATAGGGATGGAGAGAGTGGAAACAATTAGGGAAAATACAAATAAAACATTGAAAATGGAGTTTGGGATTGGTAAAGGAGGCACCAGCAACATAGTAGAGGAGTAGAGGAAAGAGCGAAATGTAAAAAAATACAAACAGCATGGAAGTAAGTAAAGGAGAGAAAAATTAATGGAAGACAAGAGTATAGGAGGCTGTATTATGAAATGGGAGGATATGCAAAAGAAGAGGTTAAACGGAGAAGAGAGAGAGAATGGAGTTTGATAGAAGAAATAACAGAAAGTGATAGGAATAATCAGAAGCAAGAGAAGAAAACAACAATTAAAAAAGGTAAGTACTACAGAAGATACAATGAAATTATAACATAATTCATGCCTGCATATTTAAAAGGAGAGGGAGCAAAAATGTAAAAAAAAATGTTTGCATGGTTTAAAGTGAGAAATGACGAGACTGAAAATAAATATTGACAGGTAGACAAAATACGAAAATGTATAGACTATGTGGGGAAGGATGGGAAAAATTTAACATATGAAATAAGAATGTAAAAATTAAGAAAAGAAATTAAAAAGTTATTAGGGGAGGAAGATGAAGAGAGAACGTAAAAAGAAATTAAGATTGTTGTTTATTTTATATGTTGTTTATTTCAATTTTTTGTTGTAATTACATAATATAGGATTAGCCGAATACATACAAAGAGCGTTCAATATATTATCTATTTCAGTGGGTGCAATTGCACTGAGAGAGATAGTAGGCTCTGTCCTTGTAACCACATGTCTTGGAGTGACGCATGCGCAATTTGAACCCCCCGTGATCAAAACTGCCAGTGTAGCAAGATGGCGGATGCGTCAACATCTCACGTTGGCAAGAAATTGCTCGATTTAGAGTAGAGGTCGTTGATAAAATTTCTCACTAAAGAAGAGAAGAAACCAAAGGAAATTTTTAACGGCATGCATTAAGAGAGGCTATAAAGAAGAAATGGCGTGGAACTTGCAGCAGGAGTCATGGTGTTCCGCGACAACGCGCCTGTTCACACGTCGCAAAAAGCTCAAGCCGCCATTCAAGTCTACGGCTTTCATCAACTCAATCATCCGCCCTATAGCCCTGACCTAGCCCTCTCCGATTATTATATGTTCAGAAACATGAAGAAATTTTTTTGTGGAAAGCGATTTTCTTGCGACAAAAAGGTGGAAGTGGCTGTGGAAGCTTGGTTTGCAGAGCAATCAAATGAATTTTGTCCTTGCAGAAGAAGTGGGAAAAGTGTGTTGAGCTTGGAGGGGATTATATTGAAAAATAAAAAATAATATCTCTGTTTTGTTTTTCTTTCATACTCAGGTAGATAATATATTGAACGCTCCTCGTATATGTAAGTACAATAAATAAAGTTTGGTTTGATTTGATTTGATTTTGCGAAGACTTCAGTAATTAACATGATGCTAATAACTAGCTTGATTTTCAAAGTCTCATCATCAGGTAAAAATTTCAATGACATTAAAACTGTCTGCACATCTTTATTTTTTTTTCAAATTTATGAATATCTGAACCTCACGATGGACTATCATAAGTACTGAGATCGATGTGTCTATCCAGGAAGACCAAGTTAAAACATGGATATAAAGAACGATAAGAACGACCTATATTAATGGATAACTCTGTTTACAAAAGAAAACTAAGCAGATAATTTGTTCCCAACATTGGTGGAGTTATCATAACCAAGACGAAAAGTGTTTACAAGAGCCATTAAGACAACTTTGAACAAAATACTTAGAGGTAACCAAGCGTGGGTGTAAAATTCTATGCACATGTGATTCTACTTGCTGCAATAAAACTATTATATAATTATAATAATTCTTCGATTTTAGTTACTTCTACTGTAGTATGTAGTTACAAATGTCAGAAGATGTCACGAACCTATTTTAATTTCTTTGCTTGTAATAATTTTAATTACTACTTATGCAATCATTTTTAGACTTTAGTATATATCTTATAGGGATTATCTTTGACCTCCCTCCCTGTACTCAACGTCAGGGTCACCACGGGCAGTAAGGCTACTTATACAATTATATTACATACATCTATGTCAAAGTTTATGCTTTTTTCTCACCTGTAACTACAGTTTTGATGAACATCCAAAAACCAAAGATTTAAATAAAGAAAACACTGGAGCTTAATAAAAAACAATAATTTGTTGATTGATCATATCTACATAAAAATTGTTTTATTTACTATAAGATTTTGCTGCTTCTTCATCATCAATAGGATGAAAACGCAACAATTGGGTTAATGTGCTAATAACAGTTCCAATTTGATTTTTCTTGTCCATACTCTTTAACCATTGACCACTGTTTAAGCAGTTCCAAAATTAATCACCATAATTTTCCAAATAGGCAACCTTTTCGTTAGTGTTTACAAATCATTAACGTCTACATTAATGAGGTGAGGAAACAATAGTTTAAAAATGTTTGTCTTAAAGTTGAATGACAGAACTCTTTGAAGGTTCATGTTTATCTAAGAAAAATGAGTTTTCTTATTTTTTCAGAAAATCTATACAAAATTTGTCAGAATAAGAAGCAACTGCATATTTACTCTAAATAGAGCTGATGACATGAAACAATTCTTCTAGTTTGAAAATCTTCCTTACTCCTCTCCAATTTTAAAAGAGAAATTGAGGCCAAAAGTGTCCTACTTTACTCTTAACAAAGGTTTTTACGACAATATAGTTTTTGATGGGTCTGTAATGGTCCAAATGCTTTAGCCAATTTTGTGTCCAAGGTTGGTGTGACAAAAAGATGCTTATTTCATACCTGAAAGATTAATTGAAGATCTGTAAACGCATCGACGTGGTCTGAGACTACTTTCATAACAGTATTACAAGTCAGTGTTAAGAGAGGAAAAAACTAAGATCCTCCTTAAAGTTTCCGGTCAATCCAAGATAGGAAGTTGCAGTCATTTTTTAAAATAGTTTGAGAACATAACAGTTTGCTTTTTTTAATATTGTCGTAGTTTATACTAATATTGCAAGACAGTATCATGTAAAAAAAAGTTCGTAGAAAGAGGAACCATTAATGGTGGAGAGGGGAATTGGTACAAAGAAGAAATTCAAAGAAATATGTGAGGAAAACAGAAAAAGTAGAAGGAAGAAATAGAAACGAAATTAAAGTCAAGGGAGAAATATGGAAGCTACTAAAGGAAGAAAGAGAAGAGAGAAAAATAAAACAAACATAAATTTAGAGATATGGAAGAAATATGTTATAGAAATGCTAAATAAAAACAAAAAGTAGAGGCATAACAAAAAAAAATGGGATGGAAAAAGAAGATGATATAAAAATAGATATAGTAAACGATGCAATAAATAAAATAAAATAAAGGAAAGTGATAGAATGCAGGGAGAACAAGAAAAAAACTAGGCGAGAATACAAATAAAGTTTGAAGAGGGGATTTCCAAGTGACTGGAGAGAAGCAATAATAAGTCCAATATATTAAAGGAGGAGACAGGAGAAAAATTGTTAAGCAGGTTATAAAAAGAATAGGAACACAAAAAGTAGATAAGGTCTGGGTGATGTTTGTAGACATTAAGGCAGCAAAGGAAGAATTAAAGAAGAAGGCATATGATTTTTCAAAAAAAAATAGATAGAAGTAGGAAAAAAAAATGGTGGTAAGGAGATGAGGAGTTAGAGACGGTAGACACAATAAAATACCTGAGATATATGTTTAAATATAGCAATAGCAATAAAGGGCAAATACAAAAATTGGCAAAAAGGTAATAGAATATTAAGACAGGTGTGGAGTTTTGGGGAGAGAATATTTAGAAAAGATATGGTAAAATAGAAATGGCTATGGGAAAAACAAGAGGTATAAGGATGGAGAGATGGGAACAATTAGGGAAAATACAAATAAAACATTGAAAATGGAGTTTGGGATTGGTAAAGGAGGCACCAGCAACCTATTTAAATTTTTTGCTTGTGATAATTTTAATTACTACTTATGCAATCATTTCTGAACTTTAGTATATACGAGGATATATTGAAAAATTCTTAGCCTACTATAAAACCAAACAAAATTTCAATGTCAAAATATTTTATTACTCAACATATTCTCCTCTTAATTGGATACATTTATTACAGCGAACCTGCAACGTCTCTAGACCTTCAAAAAAATGTTTCTTCTTGCTCTGCAAACCAGACCTCCACAGCTTCTATTACCTCCTTGTTGGAAGAAAATGTACGACCTTTTAAACTTTTTTTCAGTTGAGGAAAGAGGTGATAGTCGGACGGAGCCAAATCGGGTGAATAAAGGGGGTGTTTTTAGTATTTGCATGGCAACATGAGATTTGTGTGCAGGGGCGTTGTCCTGCAAAACAAAACACCTTTGGATAGCTTTCCGCGTCTTTTCTCTTTAATATTTTCCCGTAGAGTGGTCAGTAATGTCGAATAGTAATCTCCAGTTATTGTTCTACCCTTATCCAAAAATCAATCATGATTACTCCATGGCAATCCCAAAAACTGAAGCAAGAACTTTTCCAGCAGATTTTGGACACGAAACTCTTAGGTCTTGGAGAACCAGAGTGTCGCCATTCCATCGATTGTTGCTTTGTTTCTGGATCGTAGAAATGTACCCAAGTCTCATCCATAGTAACAATTCGGTTTAAGAAGTCTACATCGTTTTCAAATCGAGCACAGATCGAACGCGATGCTTCTACCCTTGCACGCTTTTGGTCAACATTCAAACATTTGGGGATCCATTTTGCAGCAATTTTTCTCATGTCCAAATTGACGTGAACCATATGATGAACGCGTTCGTATGAAATATTCAGTGCTTCAGATATCCGTTTTAGCCCAATTCGACGGTCTGATAAAATCATGTCATGAACTGCATCGATATTTTCGGGGACTGACACAGAAACTGGCCTTCCCGATCGGTCATCATCTTCAATGGAAAATTTACCTCTTTTGAAGCTTGCATTCCAATTTTGACGGTCGCATACGAAGGACATTGATCACCAAGGGTATTAAGGTAAATCTGCTTACCTCTTAACCCTTTTAAATACAGGTACTTGATGATGGCTCGATACTCCAATTTTTCGATTTTCACAATTTCGGTGGACATCTTTTTCATTTAATTTATTGCGTGACTCTGGTTTACTTTTTGACGTCAAACTTTACACTGACACTTCTAATAAGTTATTGTTCGTTGCTATGGTAACGCAATATTTTGTTTATGCAAGGAACTGGTCTAGGCTAACTAGATATCAATACATCCTCGTATCTTATGGGGATTATCTTTGACCTCCCTCCTTGTACTATTCAACGTCAGGGTCACCACGGGCAGTAAGGCTACTTATTAAATTATATTACATACATTTGTGTCAAAATTCATGTTTTTTCTCACATGTAACTACAATTTTTATAAACGTCCAAAGACCAAAGAACTAAATGGTAAAGACACTAAGAGCTTAATAAAAAACAAGAATTTGTTGATTGATCATATCTACATAAAAATTGTTTTATTTACTATAAGATTTTGCTGCTTCTTCATCATCAATAGGATGAAAACGCAACAATCGGGTTAATGTGCTAATAACAGTTCCAATTTGCTTTTTCTTGTTCATGCCCTTATCCAACGCAACGCGACTTTGATAACAATACGCCATCCTGCGATTCAAAAAAGCTAGTGTCGTAACCAAATCGAAATTTTTTAAGCGTAATTGCAGTTCATGACATAAGCATTGTATGAACCAAGATCCGTCCCTCGAGTTCCTCCACGAGTAATAACCTACAAAAAAAAACATGTATCTAATTGTAAGCGCCTAGTTTTTACTTCTTGCCATTAAAAAGTCGAATACATAATTAAAATATCGGACATAACTGGAATCGTCATGTTCGCTAAGGAGGAATCAGTATGCGTCAATCGTACCTTTACCCCGTCATCGACCTCAGCTCCACGACAAGCCTAAAAGTAGTCGTAGTTCTACACGGATAGTACTAATATCGTTATTACCTGAATAAAAAATATCTTTGGCTTTCCCACTAACGACACGCATTCATCCCCCGTAAAAGGTAACCAAAGTAAATCCGATGGGTACTGATGATCGCGAGCGTATATTCTTCCGATGTCACCATGCGTTAGAACAGCAATTAACAAACAATCGGCGTCCGAATGATCAGCTTTTGACACTTAAACAGAACTTAGCTAGTACCAAACATTTTCAAAAGCGAACACAAACACAATTTGCTAGTACGTTGTAAATATTCGCATAATTCAAATCGGTGTATGTGGTGACGTCAAACTGGAGCCATTTAAGAACTCGTTCCAAATCTTCCGCATCTTTCAGTGTACCATCTCGTTTTTTTAAATTACCATCGAATTCGTAATGATTAAATATGATTGCGGTTCCTCTTCGAGAATGACTCATTTTGTAATAATCAGATTTCAAGGCGATTTCTGGTAGACTTTCTTCTGACGACTTGTCCATCGTTTTTCAATGTTGTTTGCGGGAGATATTCACTTGAACAATGGAAACAGAAGGTGTTTGCAATTGCTGATACTAACTGATGATAAGATTTGTGAAGTGTTGATTTATCAGCTGTCACTCGTTTACTTATCGAATTCGATATAAAATCAAGGGAATATGCAATCCCCGTTATATTGACTTACCTAACGCTTACCTTTCTCTATCACAAGCATCACCACAATATAGAATAAGAAAGCAAGAATAACACTTTGAATATTAGATGTAAGCTAACACTATGGATAACTAAAACAAAAATCTTTATCTTGTTTAAACACGTTTATCCCTATGGAGTCGAAAAATTGTTTACTATTTACTTTGAACTTACTGATAATAATCCTAGCAATTTGCGAAATATTTTTTTTCAAATTTATTAATTGAAATCTAAAGAAAATCGTATTGAATTAAAAAATACAGTCTTTTAAAAAATTATTATATTCAAATAACTAAAATAAAAATTACAAAAAGGTAGGTAGATGATAGAGAGAAAAGAATATTATTCTATCAAAAAATCACAATACTTTTAATTCTCGCTTTGATTTTTATAAATTATTATAACAGAATTTACTATTGTCATTCGTTTGGTGAAAGTTATTCTTTTTTTACGCGTACCTTATTTTGGTATCATTGAAGTATTTGTTTTAAGTTGGTTGTACTGTATTTTAAGTACATTTAGTTTGCGTTAAAAAGCACATCAAGTGTCGATCCCACGGCCGGCAATAATTATTTACTTGCCCTTTGATATTTACAAATCCGTCGCGCTTACAGTTAAGCTTAAAAAAAATAATTATTTCGATAGCTAGTTTTGATAAAAGTTTGAGCCACATTACACCACCTTGCTTCACTTACTCGACAAACCTTTGTTTGTTCCATGACAAGCGTGAAAGTCGTTTTGTTTTTAAACGTTTATTTAGTCTAGACTTATTAATAAAATTACAATCACGGTTGGCGTATTAATTTTTTTGTAGTGGTCTTTGTGTATGTAGAAATCGGAAAAAGGAGATACGCTAAATATTAAAAATTGTTCTGTAAGTCAGAACAGTCTGTAGTCGATAAGCAGATTAAAATGACGTAACACTATGTAACTAAAACAAGTACCAAAACTGTAGCGGAAAATAATTGTTATTTGTATTATAACAATCGCTAATAACTAAAAACGAACGAGTACACAACTAATTAAAGTTATATTTATGAAACATTGCAAAGAACAAAAAACGGTGTGCCATCTTAAAGGGAAGTTTTGTTTGACTAGGGTTGAAACAACGCGGCACTCGCGGAAATCTAGTTTCCCTTTTACCTGCATCCTAATTTTAAAGATGTTATATCGTTGAAGGAATTATTTTAGATTTACTCGTAATTAACCTGCTCTTGTCGTCAATTTATAGTAACGACTACCGAAGTGTTGGATTTGTCATAAGAGAACAGCACAACTGTAAGTAAATTGATTGTTTACTTTGAAGAAATATCGTATTGCGTTTGGTGCAAATTTAGCGTTTTTTTTCTGTTGATTGTTAGCTTTGCAGTTTAAAATTCATGCTTTTTTTTTTTAAAACTTTTCCGTTCAAGTGTTAACATTTCCCGGATTTTTTGTAAACCTTTGTGTACATTTAGAAAACATCCAGGTGGCGCCCAATAAATAAAAACTTGAATCTGACGTGCGAGAAGGACCTTTTAGTCATCGGTCATAATAAGTGAGAGATATTTTTCTAGACCCCGCTCTTGCCATTGAGTTAGTTAGGCACTTTGTGACGCCGTGTTGTGTTTTGGGTTACATGGGTATACGAGCGGGTAACATAGCAGCAGTAAACCTATTAGTTTATAGGGGCTTATGAACTCTATATAAATAAACTTCTGGTTCTAAGAATTACATATGAGGGACCTCTGACTCAGTGCCGTAAGAGGAAGCAGCTTTAGCGTCCTCGCCACAGAACAATTAATAATTATGTGATTGTGAATATCGAATAAAAACAATTTTAGAAGAGTTCTCCTTTTTTACAAAAGGCGGAAACATTTTATAGACATCCTGGCATTTAAAGAAGTATCTGGTTCTCCCTTAAGAATCCATGCCTTTTACTCATCATCTTAGTTACTTTCTTCTTTAAAACTAAAATTTGAAACTTAAATTCACTCTTTTCCTACCTCGCTTTTTTTATATTAGCAATAATGTTAATTTAATGTTAATTAATTTATTGTAGCACAATACAGCACAATCAATGAACTGACAAAATTCGGGATTAACTTCACACAGTCCAGTGAATTGGAATCTAACAAGGACCCTTGTCGTACAACAAGTGGGGTAGAAATTCAAATTATTATTATACAAGGTATCTCAAAAGTAATAGACAGCAGAAAAGAGAAGGATAGGTTCGAAGTGCTAATTAATTAATTAATAACTAGGTAATCTTATATTAATATGTTATGTCGTTAGTGTGAACGCACACCTACTCTCGATTCATTTTCAAATCTATACGAAAATCAACCTTTTTTCAAATTCGTCTCACATTAGAACGGCTTAAGATATTTTTGTTTCGAAAAAGTTTCGAGTTTACGAAAAAGTGTCTTTATTTTTCGATTTAGGTTTTTTTTGTACGAGGGCATCTTCAAGGTTAAAAAAAATGTTAAAAATAGTCAACAAAATTTCAAACAAATTAAGCCGTAAGTTGACCACAACTCGCTTATTTACGGATCGATTTTCAAAATTCAAAAAGCATCATACGCGGATAAAGAAATAAAATTTTTTGGCCGTTTCGGTTTTGTTAGACCTCGCGTGTTTTCAAAAGTTATAAGCGAAAACGTTTCCGACAAAATTTCATTCGAAAACTAAAACGGCCATAATTTCTAAATTATAACAGATAAAAAAATTATTTAAGAAAAACGTTCCTTTTATGACCTTATCACATAATGTTTAATAAAATTTATCATTTAAAAAATTTTTTTAAGCAATTTTACATTGTTATACGAATACTGTAATTTTTATAACTCCGGAACCATATTACGTAAAAACACGAATAAAAATCTAAATATTCGTAATTTTGCAAATTTTGAATGGTTTAAGTGTAGAGAATTCAATCTCACCTAAATAAACTTTGTTGAATTACGTTAAAGCGGTCGAGCCAAAAATCCGGTTCTAAATATTTTTTCAATAAATAATTTCTATTCGTACTACATCTATATCTTCTATATTAATATGTTATGTCATTTGTGCGTCCTCACCTACTCTCGATTCGTTCCGAGCGCACACCCGAATACTCTCGATTCATTTTACGAATTCACATGGAGTACATACTCTGCATTCATATTGATTACTCAACTGATGAATGTTAATGTAAGTGCTAATTATTGTTCATAACTGTCTGCTCTTTAGAAGCTATTTTATTTTTGTGACTAACCGCATGCGTAGCATGCTGGCTTTGTCTAGTTAAATATATAAAATTTGCAAACAAAAATATCTGATGTTGTGAATATTTCTTCTGGGTAAAAGTAAAGAAAAGAACTAAATGACTTAGTTTTCCATAAAAATATCAACGTTTCGCTCTAGCTATCGAGCTTTTATCAAGGCTAAAAAATTTATTCAAATTAGAGAACTGTACATAACTTAACAAAAGTATTCAGTAAATATAATGCTATAGAAGGCAGTAATATGCAAAATCAGCCATTGATGACACACAATTTATGGGAGGTAGGTGTTGTCTTTAGCCCATGTTATCTTTAGTCTTCATACTGATGGGTGATAAATAGAAAGCTGTCGAGTTAATAAATTAATGTCTCCATCTAACTTCTGTGGTAACCAATTGCAAATATTTTGATTTAATCGGCAACGAATAATCACTTCTCAATCAACTTTGAAATTAGATGTTTAAAAACTGTTCACCATAATCTTCCAACAAGGAAGTCCTTTCGTGGGTGTTTTACAGCTTATTAACGTCGACACTCGCACATATGGCAGTGATCGCAAGGTTCTGTCAATGTACGAATTTGTTACAATGTGGATTGTATAGTATAAAGATAAACATGTGTATTGTATAGTATAAGGATAAACCGATACAATGTGTACGTGTAAGAAACAAAGTGAAAGTGGGGAATATTACTTTTTGAATAGCGAACATTGTAGAGTGTCTAGTTAAAATGGTGCACAGAACAATGAATGTGTGAAATTTGTCGTTAAGTTTTTAAAAAGACTGTTTTATACCAAATAGTGTACCAGAAGGAAGATAGAAAAGTCGGGTAAGTATGCGGGCTAGGAAAAAGACTGTATACGATATGGAAAACGGAGATCTTTGATAAACTGGTAAGAAGTATGATGGTATATGGAGAGAGATATGGAAATGGAAACAATGGGAAAGCTTGGTGAGAGTACAGGAAAAGTATTGGATATGGACGTTGAGACTAGAGAGAGAAACACCAGGATGTATAGTAGAGGAAGAAGTAAAATTGGAGAAGTTAAGAATATAGACTGGAAAGAGAGCGATAAGGTGCAAGGAAAGGTTAGAAAAAGCGAAAGAAAACCTAATTCAATATGAGTGTTGGAAAGAAGTGAAGGCTCAAAGAATCAAATATGGTCAGGAAGAGAGAAGGTTATATTACCAAAGAGGAGGGTATGCGAGAGAAGACAAGAAGGGAAAAAAATATAAAAGATAAAATAATAAGAAACCAGATGCAAGAAAGAAGATCAAAGATAAAAGATACTAAATATAACAAAGGTTTTAGAGATATAATAACACAAACATATCGAAATACCTAATAGAAAAAAGAAACTTAAAAGAGAAAAGGTTGATAGCAAGATTTAGAATCGGAAATGGTTGGCAGACGAAAGTAGGAAATATAGAATGTGTGGGGAAGTGTGGGAAAATTTAAAACCTATGAGGGAATAATGCGATGATCTAAGGGAAAAAAAGGAAAGTATTATATGGAGAAAAAACAAGGGGGTGGATTTAATGAGGGAGGTACTTGAGAGGAAGAGAATAATAAAGGAAATAATAAATAAAACCAATTTAATTTAATTACTTACTTACCAAATAGTGTATTAAGAAGTAATTAATAAATAAAGCATTAATGGAAATTAAACAGTATGGAAAGTAAGTATTATAGTTATCAACAAACACAGAACATTGTATAAAGACCTAGGTTATAAAGGTTTATGTATTAAGTATATAATAAAAAAAGTTTGTGAAACAAAAACGAATGTAGCGGAAACATTATTTTAAAGTCGCTTTTAACAAACACATTGCGTTATTTAGAATTCATTTGAATAAAAAATGTACTATTTAATAAAATTTGGTTTATAGTTTTCAACCACGTACTTTGTTTAAAAAGCCAAGATCCTGATATAAAATTATTAATAAAAAAATTAATAAAGCCGCATGTTTAATATATAAGCCAATTGAATTTATTTTGTTAAATATCAAATTTCAATCATTGCAATGTATTAGAGGCAAAATTAAAAACGCGACTAAAACAAAAAAGATAGTGAAGGAACAAGATTTTTGTGGTAAAGTTGAATGACAAAATCATTTGGATGTTTATGTTCCACAAAAAATAATTTTTCTTTTTCTTCCATAAAACCCAGCAGACAGCCAGTACGAACTATTCCACATTAAAAAGCAACTTTAGTTATAGAACCGGTTATATATTGTCAACTCAGAGTATAGCTAGTGGCATGCAGAAATTGTTTCAGTTTAAAAATCTTCGTTATCTACCTTCAATTTCAGAAGAGAAAACAAAATGTCTTAGTTTACTCCTTACAAAGGGTTCTGAGATTTTGTAGTTTTTGATGGGTCTGTAACAACCCAAATCTTTCAGTCAACGTTGTGTTCAACGTTCGGGATGTTGAACAATTGGAGATCTATAAACGCATCAACTTGATCTAGGATTACTTTGATAACAGTATCAAAAGTCTTATCTTTCCTATACTCTATTAAAAATTTCAAGCTCAAGGCTTATTTTTTTCCGTTCAGAGCGTAGTACTCCTAATTTTTTCTAACTTTTCTTAATGAATTTTTTTGTTTTCTCACAAATTTGTTCAATCATTTAATCTCCAAGCAACGAAATCGACAATCTGTTTGTTAGTTGTTTTTCGTTGGAAATGTTTCAATTAATTCTACTACAGCTGCAGAAATTCAATGTTTTTGTTGTCAAAAATTTACTACAGTGCAGTTTTTTATTTAATTTTAGGTTATTTTTTTTTAGTTCTTTTCCACGCATTCTTTGTTAATTTTTTTTTGTTTAATCATAACAGTTTCTGATTGGTGAGTTAGGAGGTTAAAAATTAAAAAACGCAATGCGCTTCAAAATTTTGTAAATTACTGTAAATTTTGGAGTAGACTTTAAGGCCGGAGGTTTGCTTTAAAACTACCACGCGGTGATAAGTAATAAGCACCGCAGTATTTAACATCCAATTACTGCTGTGGAAAAAGTGAGTTAAGTTTGTAAATACGAAACGGCAGTTCGGCGGTGTCGACGGTAAAGATGGCTACAATCGCCGGGTGGCCATGTATCCACAAATTTTCTAGTTATATTTTGTAAGAATAGTACCAACGGTGATAATTATCATTGCACCTAAGGCAGTGACAAGAAAATGAAAGGTGAACAAAAAATTGTTTTCGAAAAATTGGCGACATTATTTTTTTTTGGATTTGTTTTTGACAATTGCGTTTAACAGTAATCCGTTGATTTGCTCAAAAAAAAAAAAACAATCGCTGCTTGACATCGATAAAAATACAGTATTACGATTCCCACTATTACACATACGAGCATAGAGAAGGAAAAAGACATATGTGGCGTATTAACTCAAAAAGGCGTATCTGATATTTTTTTATCTGACATATTTTGGCTTATGTTATCCGATATAGCACAACACACCATTCTGTTAGGAAAAAAATCCCTATTTGATTATAGTATTACGTAAAATGCATTAAAAGGAGTGGTCGTCACCGCGATTTTTGTCATTTTTGTTAGTACAAAATCTCTTTATTCTCAAAAAGTTTTGATAGCCAGATATGCCTTTTTGAGTTAATACGGCAGTCAGACACTAATTCTCTATAAACCACCAAAAATTCAAACACTGCCAGTGGTGTTGACAGGAGAAACTTAATAGAAAAATTACAACTAAAAAATATAAAGCATGGTTAACCATTTTTAAAGAACTAAAGATAGGTATGTCAGAATTGAAGAAGAAAATGACCACCTTACTTGCAACATACCGAAAAGTGCGTCAGAAGCTTGCAACTCCCAGAAAAACTGGATCAAGAGCTGATGATGTCGACTCAACTCCTCTGTGGTTTGCATTCAAAGCCTTTGGATTTTTGCACACTAAATATAAGCCAAAATTGACAATCAATACAGAATGAAATGAAAAGACATTAATAATTATTATTAACCCATTATTTATTTTAATTGAGTAGTTAATTAGCATATTTCAATGAAGAACTAATAACATAGTATGTTCATCTACATCACTGTTATCACTGGTAGTTATCTTGCCATAAAAATTTGCCCTCTTCAGTCATGAAATATGCCTCTAATTCATCCGTTACGTCGTGAACAGTTTATATTGACCGTCGTAGAATGTTTGTTAATGGTATAAACTATGTAGAAGTTGTATCCTCGCTTCTCCAAGATCCAGGGATAATCTGTCCATTTTCTTTATTGTCAAATATTCCTTGTGGAGAGTAGGTTTACCATGACAATTATCTGGGCTTTTGATGGCCCTAGTAGCATTGACTTTCTTAACACTCGAAATACAGAAGAGACTATTTCAAATGCATTCTCCACTATACGTCGCGCCCTTGATAATCTGTAGCTTAGTTGAACCTTTCGTATGTTGTCTAGAATATGGCTTCATTATCTGAGGATTAAGAGAAAATGCGTCGCCGCAACGATAACGTATGGAAGTTTTATTACTCTACCTGGAAGATTGAACGTGTTAGGAACATTTATAGCATCATTCTCCATCTTTTGAAAAAAAGTCTTGTTTCGAACGACACCGCCATCTAATATGCGACCTTGACAGCCCACATCGGCGGAGAGAAAACTGTAATCTGCATCTACTAAGGCAAAAAGAACAATGCTAAAGAATTATTTATAACTAAAGTAGTCACTTCCGGTATTTATAGGACATTGTAGAGCACAGTGTCTCCCGTCCATTGCGCCAACACAATGAGGAAATTCCATTTTCTCCCGTATCCGTCGGCTATCTTCAACCACTCCTGCTGTGTCTGCGGCAACTAGAATAAAAATTAAAATATATTTTACATATTATATAAACAGTGAAATAATTAGGTACACTTAGAACACTATTACTATGATTCTCATTATTATTTATTAATAGTAATACTAGAATTCACGTATAAAGTTGTACTTAAATCAGTAGGTAGCGAAAGTTTTAAAACGACTTATTAATGTTTTTCATTTTGCAGGTAGACTTAGAAGAAACTGAGTCATAAATTGAAGAAAGTAGGTCTACTGATAGGGGTACCTCACATGTTGTCAACAGCCAAGAGGTAATAATGCTCAGACGGAAGATAACATGCCAACAACCCCAAATGTGCAGAAACGTGCTGGGGGTGAAGATGCCAGAATAGGACAAGCGTACACTGCTCTCTAAACTGTGCTCAATACGAAGAAGGACAAATATGACCCCTATAGGGAGTATATAGCAAACGTCCTCCAATCTATGGACAAACAAACTTATGTCAAAAAAGAATTTGGGGAAATAATTTTCAAGCTGAAAGTGGCCCATATACTTCGCGTTATGTGCCACAAGCACAACCCTTTTATCCATTCTCACCACCTGATTATTCGAGACTAAGTTCAAGAGATAGTAACAACAGCTACTGAACATCCTATGTCCCTGTGCCATCTACAAGTGGGCCGTCGGTTGCAAACCCACAAAAAAATGTTTCGCAATCTCAATCATTGAGCCAAAGCTCACAATCACGCACCTAGAGCTTGACACCGAAGAAGTGCTACCGTCAACCAATAATCCTAGTAGCCAATTACTTAATCTGGATGATAAAAATGGTAATTTTCAATGGCATTAAAATTTTTTTATTTCGTATTATATTTTTACATAATTTGATTATCACTATATAAATGAACATGCATAAAATAAATACCTATCTTACCTCGATATACTCCTTTAAACCTTTAATTAAAGCTGCGCATACTTCTCGAACAATAGTCGATATTGTCTGCTTAGAAACTTTGAATAAAAATCTCAAGTACGTACACTCATGAAATTTAAAACTTGGACACCACAATTTCTGTAAACAAAAGTTTGCACATTGTGAAGCGGGCTTAAGGGTATCATTTACAATTCTAACAGCAGGTAGTCTCAGCAGGGGTTATCTTATAGAAGGACTGTAGAATGAATCATTACACTAAGCACGTTTTAGAAAATAGGTAATTTACGTTGCTTACTTAATTTTTTCTTTAAAGAATATATTTGAAGGTATCGCTAATTAAACACCATAGCTCGATTAATTATCGAATCAAAATTTTGTTTAGGAAATGTTTACAAAATAAAATTAGAAATAATTTTGATTTAAAAACGTCTACAAGCAATAACTTTTAAATTAAATCAAAAACTAAACATGGTTATTTGGGTTGACTGATTATTACTTATTTTTAAATAAATCTAACCTACTAATTATTGTAAGTTATTAAAAAAATCATTAAACTCTCTATTCATAATATTTAGTCCTTACAAAATGTATATTTTATGACGTTTCATTTTTTCTGTAGTTAATATAAAAAGTGAAAATAAAAACTAAGGCAATTCTTATTGTCAACGTATATATTTAGTTTTTGACAAGAATTTATTACATAATTATAATTAAGATACCAAGTTATAGTTTAAAATTAAATGAAAACTTTTTTTTAAATAAAGGTATTACTATATAAATAAATATAAGAAATCAATAATGGGTGTGACCTCCATTATTATTGATACATTCTTGGAGGCGTCTGCTCATTGACGCTATCAAGGTATCAATATAATTAATATTAATCGTTTCCCATGCGGTATCAATGGCTGCAATTAGTGCATTACGGTTTACTGGTATAAAATTTGGCCCTCTTTGTTAAATTTCGGAGTGTACCTTAGCAAGAGGGTGTTAGCCAACCTCTGCAATGGGGATTGCTTTTCGAAATGTGGTTACTTTCTTTGCAATTTTCGGCCACACCAAATTCAGTATGGTGTCGAAATCTTATGGGGACTTACGGCAAAATGTCTTAAAATGTAGGTTATTGGCCTTCAAGTCCCCCAAAAGCTTTGTTCCGCTGTAGAGATCGCAACTCTGGAAAATCGACAATATCTACCATCTACGATTTTGAGGACGCTTCTTGGGCTTTTTTTTTTAAATAATAAATGCATCAATAGGTACCTTGCATTAGCAACTATAACTTTGCCCTGAAGTACGCCTGGACACAAACCAGACAAGTACAACCTGCAGCTCAAAAAGTCTCTAAGGTGATTGCAAGTGTAGCGAGCACGAGTACAAGTAGTCTGGACGCACCTTTATTGTTCTTTTTGCGTAGGGAGTAAATATTCAAACTAATTATAAATACTTTTCAGTTTTTTTTTAAATTAAGTTTGCAAACTTCAATGCAGTTGCCCAAGAATATAATTTGTTATTGGTTTAATAAACAAGCTTTCAATTTTCAATATGTGAAAAGTCAATAAGTATGAACAGTAAAATGAAATCGTTCAAAAATCAAGATGGCGTATTAGAATCAACAAAACATCAGTTATGTGATTAACTCAATATTAAGAGTAGTTTGAGGAAAAGAAATGTTGCAGTCTTAAGAAAGGCCGTTCGTCCGCCTAAAAATTAATAGATTCAAACTTGATAATTTTTTTATCATCACAAATGGCATTTGTAGGTACAAGCATTTATGAATTTTTGCAAAATTTAAGAAAATGTTTCAAAGTTGTTGTTCATAATCGGATAAAATACAGATCCCAAACTGATGTACTAACGGTGTATACTAACATAATAAAATAAAAACTAAAAAAGAAATAAAAGAATAAGCTAAGATTAGAAATTAAAAATACTAGTTTTTTATTTATAAACAAATAGTTTGTGGTTTTTCTCAACCTTCCACTGGATAAAAGTACAGTAATCGCGTCAGAGTACTAACAACGGTTCCAATTTGCTTCTTCTCGTGCAGATGTTGTTTGTGTGGCACGATGCTTTTGTAGTGAAGCGCCATTCTTCGGTTTAAAAACGTGAGGATCGCAACCAAATCGTCTTTTCTTCCGCGCGCTTTTAATTCTTTGCACAAGCATTGGATGAACCACGACCCTGTTTCTGTGCACCGCCAAGACATGTATCCTAAAATAACATTTATTTGTCAAAAAAATAAAAAGTCATATTTGCCAACGTTTTGCTTGTCATTAGGACTAAAATCAGATATTAGAGTTTAGACTTTGACTTCTTATCAACAATCGAAACACTAATATATGAATATGGAAACTAATCAACTACTCCCAAACTAGAGTTTAAGCTTTAATTTATTCTCCATAGTGAAAAACAAAAGAATATGGTACCATCAAAGCACGAATACATGACAAGTATGTCGGCCATAACCGGTATTGTCACGTTTACGTTTTTGGCGTCAGTTGCAAACGCCCTGACCTTTACACCATCATCGACCTGATCTCCTGCAAGCCAAATTCTCTTCATTGTTGCAGCAAACCTCATTTTAATGATTGTAACTCAACCTGAATGAAAAATAACTTCGGCTTCCCCGCAAGTGTTGGACATTGATCTCCAGAAAACAATTCCCAAAGCATTTCGGGTGGATAATGATTATCTTGAGCGTAAATTTTGTTGGTGTCACCATGCGATAACACAGCAATCAAAAAACAATCATCGTTAGAATAATCAGCCTTTGATGCTAAAAAAAAAAACATATTAGGAACAAAATAACGCGCAACGTAAACTATCGCACTTTACACTCCATTAGTTTGTTATAAATCGTCCCAAAGTTAAAATCTTTATACATAATAACCTCGAATTTTAAATCTTTTAAGACATTCCTTAAATCTTTCGCATCTTTTAGAGTCCCGTCTCTTCTTTGCAATCGCAACCTTTCGTCAAATTCGTAATGATTGAAAATAACTGCGGTCCCTCTTCGAAAATGACTCATATCGTAGCAATCGGAGTTGAAGTCAATTGTGGACACTTTCTTAACCGCATCGTTACGGTCCTTCTCTCTGAAATTATACTATAACGTTTATGTGAAACTTGTGAACACTAACTTTTTGTTAAAGATGAAAAACCTATAGGCAACTATTTGATCTTCCGCCATATTAAGAGCAACGTATGCACAAGATATTAGTTAACTACCGTGATCGCAAGTGCATAAAAATAAAAGCTAAAAAGATAAGATAAGGTATCGACTCAGTTTCTGATCTTGTTATCCAAATGTAACTCAAACTTTAGAGCCGAGTATATAAAACTGATTAGCAGGTGGGAAATGGAAACACGAAACTAAAACAAGTCTAACAGCACTTTTCAACACAACATGATTATAATGTTGGCCTGTATTTTTGACACTTGCTGACACGACATAGATATTTATCATTGTTAAAATATGACAAATGGATCTGACGATATATGATAGAAAAGCAGAGCAAACATTTTATTACTATCGGAATGAATGTGGAGAGCTTTATGAGCCCACTTGGTAAAGAGAAGAAGAAGTGAATGATAGATTTTACTAACACCCATAATCAGGTATGACAGAGGCGTTTTATTTTGATAAAAATTACTAGCCAGCAATGTGAAAAACAAATGGATTTTTAAAACAGTTTTAGATATAAATGATTCGTTGAGTAAAGCAGAAAATGTAAAACGTCGACAGATTAATCTTAGAAGTAATGTAGGACCTTCTATTGATCCTGAGAAACTTTACTTAAAACAAACAGCTATTTTACTGTTTTCTATGTATTTATTTGTATGGTACATTTTAAATATTGTATTGTGATATATGTGTTATATGGAGCCCCAGAATATCACTATAAACCTGTATTATTGTGGTGACAAAACCGTGTGCAATTGTGGATTGGTTCGTCTTGGGAAAGCATTTAGTTCAAAGATTAGGATGTAAATGTGCACCGTTTATATTCCCTCACTACCGGGTATGTTTGTAGTTAGAACCTAAAAGGTGACGTAACAAAATTTATATTCTGCACGCGGGTAGCTTCAAGCACAGAAATAATACCTAGGGTTTGCTTTTAAGACGTCTATTTACAATTACTTACTTATATAAACAAGGAATTTATTTGCAACGTATATTTAATACGCGGGATACTTCGCCAGTCGGGGTTGGAACAGCGGCAGCTTAGAAACTGCCAGTTGGAATACGGGGCCGGGCTAATACGGTTGGCGGGTGAATCTTCACATTTTTACACAACGAAATTTCTAGCTAAACAAATACTCGGGTTGCGGATTCGGGCGGCTTCTATGTTTTGTGGTAGTATCTCACTAAAACAGATAAGGCATTATTAATAAGTAAGTTATTAGTTTATGGGTTGGCAAACGACGGAAGTCCGTCACAATGTGCCCAGGATGCCTGGTGGTTGTACTCGTACGGTGATGTCTGGCGAACAAGCCGAGTATGTACTTTGCCTAGGTCAGCGTCTGCCAGCACGCCTACTACGAAGTGCTATCGAATAGATTAGCTACCCTCGAGAGGTCTGTGATACAAAGCGCGAGTTCCAAATAGAACGGTTTTGGAGGAAAACAGCTGCTACCGAAGAGATCAACCACAGTGCTTAGGGTTTGGTGTAAGTAGGTGACGGCTATTCGGGTTAGTAACGGTAGTTCTTAGAGGGTTCTCAGAAGATCAAAAGAGTTTGTGCCGCACCCGTACCGGATTAAATCAGCATTTGCAGCGGTCTTTGAGTTAGGGGTTGTCGCGCCCGTACCGAATTAAATCAGCATTTGCAACGGTCTTTGAGTTAGGGGTTGTGTGCCCGTACCGAATTAAATCAGCATTTGCAGCGGTCTTTGAGTTAGTGGCGGTTTTAGATTCGGGGTTCGGGATTCAGAACAAATGCGGACGGAGTTGTTAGAAAAGACAAGTCGAATTAAGACTAGAAGTAGAGGTCTAATAAGAAGAGCCTTTTTGGCATTGCGCTCGCGCTTATATAAGAGGTTTTATCTTGAGCAGAAGAGTGAGCAGCGGTTGCATGGAGGTAATTTTAAGTGGATCGGTGCGCACGACGTCTGTTCTTGACGATGCAAATTTTATGCTGTGAGATAATTCTTTCTCGGCGGCAAACTTGAATTATACCATTGTCGGTTTCTTACAAGGAAAACCACTAAAACCTGAACATGCCAACACTTTTTTTTATATAATGTCAATTAAAAGTTACTTTAAGGTTTTCTAAATTTTTCAAATACATTTTGTAGTTTTATATTTTTTTGGACCTTTTCAATAAAAAGAGGTAGAAAATTAACGATATTTCTTACGTCAAATGTAATGTCAAATTTGACAGTAGTTTGTGGTTATATTCTAGTTTCTGCTTTATTTGTTGTCAGTTGTCAGTTGTCAAATCCGACGTTCACCATTCATAGCAAAAATACCCCACAATACCATCACGCAGTGACGTCACGAGCTAGACAAAGATGTTCACTCAAAATATGTATATTTGATAAAGGGTTTACTGAAAAAATTCTAAAGATGAAGCGGTTTAAGGACAATATTTTGAGGCTGTTTTAAAATATAAAGTTCTGTTAAAACTAAATAATACAAAAGTTAAAAATGCACCCATTAATTCCAAAAATTCAGTTTAGTGTTTGCCGGCTTTTACTTTTTATTTTAAAATGAACTAAGTACATAAATCAGAATGATCTTGACGAATGCCAAAATTACGATCGTCAATTGTTTTTTTTTTAAATGGATCCTGTATATTTTTTGATAGATTTTACATTTATTTCTCTATATAACAATGTAAAAAAATATACAGGGTGTCTCAAAATTGACGCCCGTCCTTTCAGAATATGAATCGGGGGGCTAAAACGAATTAAAACGTTAGAATAAAAAAATTGAGTTATATCCATGGTTACAGAGACAAAAACAAAGATCTAACATTCAATGTTTAAACTTTATTAAAAACAAATATTTGTTACAAAACAAGAAATTAATTTATAAAAGGTGTTCAAACAAATCGCCTCCTACTTCAATTCAAATATTTGCACGATTTATCATTGAATCACTAACCCTCTGTAGCATGTTTTCGTCTATAAATGTCACAGCAGCGTGAATACGAGCTACTACATCTTCCGCACTCTCAACAGGTTCTTTTCTTTCAAGAATCCTCAGAAGAAAAAATCTAATGGATTTAGATCTGGAGATCTAGGAGGCATTTAGTAATGCTCTCACTTGTCTACCATAATGTGCAGGAGCACCATCATGTTGGAACCAACAATTCAATCTAGTTGCTAATAGGACTTGATCGAGCAATGGCAGTGGTAAATTGTCGTTTAAAAATGAAAATACGATGCTGAAATAAGTCGGTTAGGTAACATATTTGGGCCGATTACATTATTATTTAATAATCCAGCCCAAATGTTTACTGACCATCGTCTTTGGTGATGTCTTTTACGTATTAAATAAGGGTTTTTATCTCTCCATTCGTGCAAATTATGAGTATTTATAATCCCTGTCTGGGTAAATGTACACTCATCAGTAAACATAATATTTTCTATAAAATGTGGATCATTGTTTACGTTATCCAATAACCATCTACAAAAATTAATCCAAAGCTCCCTATCTCCTTCATGTAAAACTTGAACTTTTTGAGGCCTAAATGGATATAAGCCATTCCTTCTTAATAATCTATGAATGGTATCTTTTGGAAATGCGTTTGTCTCGAAGTAACTCGAAGACTTGTATTTGGTTCCGCTTCAACAAAATCAAGAATTTGCTTTTCTTGGACGACGTTGAGCGTAGAATGGCGTCCTCCCTTATTTAATCTGGGATTTAAATTACCTGTTTTCAGTAATCTTTGTTCAACCCGTCGTATAGTTTTTGCATCAGGGTGCCGCCGATTTGGGAATTTTACGGTATATGCTCTAGCTGCAGCACTGGCATTATCATTATGCGCACCTAATACTTTTAACATATCAACATATTCTCGATTGGAATAATGACGTTCCATTTTTAAAACAAATAACCGTATGAAATTATACTTATACTTATTATGACAAAAGTTGACACAACTAATAATTAACATTTAACATTACCATAGCATTCTATGCTACTCATTTGTTTTTAGCCGACTTCGTTTTTAATAAAGTGTAAACATTGAATGTTAGATCTTTGTTTTTTGTCAATAACTCTGTAACCACGGACATAACGCAATATTTTTATGGTTACGTTTTAATTCGTTTTAGCCGCCCGATTCATATTCTGAAAGGACGGGCGTCAATTTTGAGACACCCTGTATAGTTTTGTTGAAAAAGTAGCTTGAGTAATTAGATTCTCCTCTATGAAATTTTACTATGAAGATTTTAGCTAGTTATTAAAACAAATGAAGATCTAAAGTTTTTTATTTTTTTAATTTTGTTTTAGTATTTATCAAATTTAGATAAAAATAGTCGCAATTGGTATTATATGTCAAATTAATTTTTTCTCTAAAAATATCCAGAAATTGGGTTTTTTGTAAATTGCAACATTTAGTTAGTTCAACCTAAATAATTTTTTCTTGGTATTATTGTATTCCCGGCTCTTTTTCTATCTTAATGTCAACTCTGATCTGATCATAGAGATCGAAGTAACTCTCCGTCAAGTGTGTTTACGCGACTGGAGAGTTTGAGTAAAACACTATGAATGCAGTACTAGTTTTAATCAGTCTTGTTACACTATTTATAGCTTAAATTAATAATAAATTTATACAGTGCTTATAAAACAATTATTTCTTACTTTACAATTTATATTAATCTATTAATAATAATAATAATAATAATAATTTTATTTGTCCTGTAGATCATACATATGATATAGGATATGTCATAATAACACTTAATCAAAAACAAAGTAACGTACAAAATGCACCATTGAATACAAATAAATCACAATGAAACGAATAAAGGTTAAATATCACTATTTAGATATTCCTCTACACTATAAAATGCGTTACTTAACAATATCGTTTTTACAGAAGATATAAATTTACCTACCGAATAAGTTTTTATAAATGGGGAAGTTTGTTGTAAACCGTTACTCCGATGTAATACGGATTAGACTCATAAGTCACAAGACAATGTCTTTTAAATTGTAAGTCTAAACCATATCTGGTGCAATACATGTGAGTGTTATTTAGCGAAGTAAAATCTTTCAGATTACGTTTAACAAATTTTAGTAATTCAAAATAAATAAACATGGTAGTGTAAGAATGTTCTCCTTCTTGAAGGTATTTTTGCATGTTTCTCTAGGTTTTAAGCCAAATACACCTGACAGCCCTTTTCTGAATTAAAACAGTCGTTGTGCAGCAGAAGAGTTACCCCATAGTATTATACCATATCTTAGTACAGATTCAAAATTTGAGTGGTAGAAAATTCTAGTTGTTTCTTTAGATGTTATTATACGAAGTCGTAACAGAGCAAAACAGTTTTTCAACACTTTTTGCAAACTGAGTTCACATGTTCGTCCCAAGAGAGAGATAAATCTATATGTAGACCAAGTAGTTTGTAGGTGGAAACTTGTTGAACACATTTATTTGTGAGTCTAATTAAAGAACTGTTTGTATAATTATGTTTCTGTAGATGGTATTGAAGTGAATATGTTTTATTGCAGTTGAGTGTTAATTTATGATAGTTGAAGTAACGTAGTAACTGTTGAAGATTATTGGTTAATTCTTTTCTCATTATATCCACATTTTTATTGGCAGCTATAAGGTAATATCATCGGCAAATGCACAATAATAGGTGTTTAAATAATCCCCAACATCATTGATGTAAAGTAAAAATAATAATGGGCCCAAAACGCTGCCTTGAGGAACGCCGCTTTGTACCGTTACTTTTGAAGAATTGGTATTATGGTAGCTGACATATTGGTTTCTACCAGTTAAGTAACTGTGCAAAATTAGATTACATTTACCCCGTATGCCATATAAATTTAGTTTTTGAATAAGTATTTCGGTGTCTACACAATCAAAAGCCTTGGAAAGGTCAATAAAAACAGACATGACTTTACCTCTATCATCTAGGTGCTTGTAAATCATATCTAGCATACTAACTAAAGGTGTTTGACAATTGCTGGAATTGCTAGTATTAGAAGTTTGCACTTATGCTGACTTGTTACTGTTCCAGTTTTATTCCTTACTACGGTGTTTTGTAATTGTATCTACATTGGTTAATGTGTGTCACTATGTTTACCTTCTTTTGTAATCAACTAAATTATATTATGAAATTACATATAATTATGATCTGTTTAATTTCTTAAATTACATTTTTAAATTTTATTCGGGATATTGAGCATGTTGATTTTTGATTTCTTTGATAAATTTCATCCACAATGCAACTAGGACTGTTATCAATACTTTAGTTGAGCTGGACTACAAAATATACATTTTTGTATTTTTACGAAATTCATCAGCTGTACTTGTAACCTTGATTCGCCGAGTTGTTTATTTTCCTTGAAAGGAATGCGCACTTCATACGAACCTGTACGTTCTCTTGTTACTCTTTTTTCTTCGCAATGCTTTTCATCATTGTTTAGTTGTAGTGGTTCATTTATGTCCTCCATTTCCCAATACTTTGATAATTCAATTTTTTCCGTACGCGTAATCATACATTAATGTTATTTTTTCCCTGAACTATCCAACCGAACTCAGTGTTTTGACCTAATAATCCTTCATCCGTTTTCTTGATGCCTTGTAAAACTATTTCCTAGTAATCCGATGCACCCAATAATAGATCTACTGGTCCGGCCTTATAGAATGTTGGATCGGCTAAGATGCAGTTGTCCCATTGTTCTAATTTTGTTTCAATGTTTTTTTTCTGGTAGCGATTTTGTTAATTTTGGCAAAATCATCAATTCTGTTGATAATGTATAATTACTGGAATACCTTGGTTTGCATACTACGCGTATTTTACAGGTTGATTTCATGTTTGTTTTTTCTGCCCCAATTCCATTAATTTCTACTTTGATTTTTTCTCTTGGGTGATTTAATATTGATGCTGCTTCTTCTGTTATGAACGATTCTTGTGATCCGGAATCAATTAGTGCCCGAAGATACTCTGTTCCATTTTCCCAATTTTTTACTTTAATTAATGCTGTTGCCAGTAAGACCGTTGTGTTGTCTTGAATTACGTGGCTCGCAACTTCTTTATTTTTATTTAGTTTTTCGTTGAATTTTTCATTCGTCTTGACCTCATTTTTCTTGGTCGTCGAAGTTGATCTCCTTTCGCTATATTCTTGATGCAAGAGCGTGTTATGACTGCGGATACAAATGCAGCAACCAAATCTAGCTCTACATGTTTTAAAGCTGTCATGCCGCATACAAACATAACATTATCTAAATTCTTTTATAACATTTAACCTATCTGTGACTGACAATGACACTAATTTATTACATTAAGTGATCGCGTGGTTTGTGAGATTACAATAATAACAATAAAAACTACGCTTATCTTCTTTAATATGAGCTGTTTCTTTTCTTCTCTTCACTTCTTTTTTCGCCTCCAGCCTCCAGCGCTTGGAATCTGGTGAGGATGAACGTCAGCATTTCTTGTAGATTTTGGATCTCCAATGGATTTTTGATTGACGCTTCATATAATTCATTTGTTCTGGTATCCCACTTTTTGGAAATGTTGTACATGATGATTGGATCCCACGATGAAACATCAATTCCCATCACTCTAATTGCTTCCATACATTCTGTTGTGGTGTTGTAATTAAATCTGATTAAAATATTTAGTTTGAAAGTAACTTGAATGCTCTGTTTCTTCACTTTCAAGTTTGTTTAATTCTTCGTGATTTTTTCTTGCTTCTTCCCAAAGCGACTAAATTGTTTTCTTTCTTGGAAGTAATGCTCTGTTTTCCTGCTCGAGGAATCCTTTTTTATATTATAATGAATTCTTTGAATTTCTGCCCTAATTTTTCTTGGGCTTTGCTTATTTGCTGAATTGTTTCCATTATGATTGATGATTTCACACTCGAACACTATAATTTATAATTTATATAATTTGTCACTTCGCGATATTTTATTGACGATGATTATTGTTAATATAATTGATGGAATGCGAATGATTTAATGAACTTTCATTCAATTTTTCCTTGTAACTCAAAGGGTATTTATCTACCATGTCTACGCGGTTCTAAATGATCGAAGGACCATGTTTACGCGACTGGAGAGTTTGAGTAAAACACTATGAATGCAGTACTAGTTTTAATCAGTATTGTTACACTATTTATAGCTTAAATTAATAATCATTTATACAGTGTTTATAAAACAATTATTTCTTACTTTACAATTTATATTAATCTATTTACTTAAAGTGTTTGACAATTGCTGGAATTGCTAGTATTACAAGTTTGCACTTATGCTGACTTGTTACTGTTCCAGTTTTATTCCTTACTACGGTATTTTGTAATTGTATCTATATTGGTTAATGTGGGTCACTATGTTTACCTTCTTTGTAATCAACTAAATTATATTATGAAATTACATATAATTATGATTTGTTTAATTTCCTAAATTAAATTGACGGCGATGTTAATTCCTTTCGTGAGCTTCTTCAGAGCGGCTACGTTTATCAAGAAATAATTAAATTACAATACGTCAATATGTTAAAACATAGTAAATAAGCTTCAAACGTAAACATCTACTTCACCTCCACGAAAGGAATTAACATAGCCGTCAATCTAATATCCGTATTGTAGAAATTTTATATTTTGAAATCCTATTAATTCCTAAATTAAACAAAGTGTAGCTGAAGTCATGCCTTAAAAAACAAAAGATGCAGCGTAAGAAAAAAAAAAAAAATGCTAGATGGGAATGATACCACAAAGTATTTTTCCAAAGTTTTTAACGTCGTAGACAAACTAAAATTCATGGATGTTGATATTAACAGAGAATTTCTGACTATCAAGTTGCTATACAGCTTGCCTAGGCAGTTATAAAAGCTTTCAATGTGCCATCGAATCTCACAATAATTTGCCGGACAAGGAATCCTAAAACACGAGAAACCATAAGTTAAATGACAATGGAAACGGCGCCATGTGAAATAATGATAACAATAGAAGTAGTGATAATAACGGGGTCACCGAGAACAATCAGATGAAAAACGGAGAAACAAGTGTGGTTATTGTCACAAGAAAGGACATAAAGAATGCGAGTGTGTTACAGTTACAGTTGAAAGCATTAAATTAAATGACAGTGTCAATAATTTGGAAAACAGCTCTGCTAGTCGAAGAAGGATCGTGGGTATATTTGGTAGTAATTAAGACTTTTACAGTGCAACTAGCAAAACGTGTAGTAAATCCTCTAGAACAACCAAAAGCTCAAGACATAGAAACTGTAAAGTATAAATTTTTGTAAAACGACTAGACCAGTTATAGGCACCAAAACACATAGCAAATACACAACAATTGTGTGTAAGAAGCTACACGATACGAGTTATTTTAGTAATAATTAAATAGAACCGTTAAACTAGGTAACAGCCGTTTTGTACGATACGCCATTGGTTGGGCGTGGTTGCGGGATAATTTAGTAACCAATGGACGTAAACAAATAATTAAATTTTAAAAAGTTCACACACAAATAAATGTAGCGTTTACTGCTTAAATATAACCACTCACATTGCGTAACGGCACTCGACGATAAATCTAACAGAAAACTAGAGCCGCAATACTATGCTATTATACAAAAAATCTTTTAAAGCGCAGATATTATGTAGGTAAATTCACGTCAGAACACAGATACAACCGCATTTTAAATAAAATGATAACGTGAAACATGCTCAATTTCAACTTATCTGACTGTCGATAATTACGAGGAAGAGTAAGTCTGTTCGTATTTCAAAACGGATGTGTAGTAACACAGACAGGTAGAAGAGAAACGCAGAAACAAAATGTCAACAACTGGATAGACAGATAAGTCTAGATAATTGCCTCTACGTCACCGGTTTATCTTCAGTGAACACCTTAAACGGACATGTAGTAGCCGGTTCAAAAAGCAGATAGATAACAACGGCCTTCCGAAGTAGTGTTGATATTATTTCCCAGTTAAGCAACCATCTAATTATGGTTGCTACGCATTTATTCATTAAAATCAACCATACTCTGGAAATTCCTGTAACGTGGGTAAGATAGCGATAAAAATCCAAAGTTTACAATGGTTATAATAAATCAGGAAATGCTACTTACGACGTAGAAAATGTCGGATAATAAATCCTTAGCAAATATTAAGATTATTTCTGATTACAAATTAATTAATAATTATACTTCATTAAATTTTCCTCATTTAGAACTAGAAGTTCACCACAACTTGTTACGCCAACTGCACAATTACAAAAGAAAAGAATGATTAAGTACAGTTTGAACTGGTCAACTCGGAAAACTTAATATAACTTAAATCGCCTAACTACAGATGGGTTTAGTTAAACCAACAATTAAGCAAAGTTATGGAAAGTCCAACTTTATGCGAAACAAAAAAAACTGTCGCAAGTGTATGAAACAGAAAAGCTTAAACAACAACAAGAACAAATCCGACAAAGCTCATTGTTGTTATTAAGTAAAAAATTGCAAGAATTCAAACGTGCAGACAATTTCTGGTGGTTGGATTTAGGTTGCACCTCAGGTATGTGCAAGGATAATAATGCTCAAGTGACGGACTAAAACTTGCTGTCAATTCAGCAACCAAGTGTTGGTTTCATTTTATGATTATTGTCCATACCAGATAAAGCTGAGGGTTGATAAAAACTCAGTTGAAACTTAGAAACTTGATCACATTAACAACCCAATAAAATAAGTAGGTTTAAGTAATGAGATACTGTAAAATAGGTATTTGTATTAAGGTCATATGTAATAAATGCAAAGGTATAGGAGATACGGAAAAAAGGAGATATTTGATTTGTTTAGTTAAAGAAGCATCACTACTACATTATTAAGACATAAAAACAATCCGCGAGTGCGCAAATTTAAACAAAAATGTAACAAACCCTAATTTTTAAAGCTCCAAGGTGACATTGACATTTAGAATGCGTAAAATTTGAAATCAAATTACTCTGCGTCGCAAGGAGTGTACGAAAATAGCTCCAGGGGAAGAAAAGGTTGCAGATAAAAAAAGGATTAAGCGTAGTAATAATTAGTTCATTTATAAAAAATTAAAGTGATGAAGAAAACTTTAGAAAAAAAAAAATAGTACAACAGTTATACCAATAGAGGGCGAAGCAAAATGATTATATGCTGACGTTGCGGCAACTAAAAACAAAATGATATTATAACAATTTCGTGCCCAAATTATAATTGTGATAAATAATTTTTTAGTTTATCAGATAATACAAGAAGTATGTTTTTATCAAAGTGTTTATCTGGAACAAGAAAGAGTTTAAGTCTACAACAATTAATTTTTTAAGTCTCTAGTATTTCAATAAATATTTTTTCTATTTTGGGTCGCTTACAGAGCTATAAAAGAACCCAAATGAGTTCTTTTATAGAAATTTGGGGTCTTTTATAAAAATAGAACAATTTTTATTCCGAACGATGGTAACACTGATAAGCTGTCATTACGTTCGGTGTGCATTAATTTAAATCATGATTAATGTTCAGTAGATTTATTTATCTACTTATTTTTATTTTCACCCATTTTTTTTATCATACGAGCACAGGTTTATACTGATCTTCTGGGACACATGCATAACACTTACATCATAATACAATAATAATAATATACCATACAAATAAATAAATAATGTCCTTTAAGAACACGCTCGAAAATAAAGCCACCGATCCGTAGAAATATTGTGTCCCAAAACCGCTTAGTTCACTGGCCTTAGAAGATGGCCACGACTTGCCGACTTTCGGACATAGTGGGATACCAAAAACCACAGACCGGATTACAGATCGGTATTACTTGCTAAAGATGTACCGCCATATCGCCAAATAATTCAAAGGTGCTCCACTTGTCAACGGTATAAAATCGATTCACAAG
This sequence comes from Abscondita cerata, assembly GCA_030710515.1. Taxonomy (NCBI): domain Eukaryota; kingdom Metazoa; phylum Arthropoda; class Insecta; order Coleoptera; family Lampyridae; genus Abscondita; species Abscondita cerata. The sequence continues at coordinate 1,530,224 of JALBCR010002184.1, forward strand.
CTCTGCCAAGATACATGCAGCCTTCGTAACTGCAATAATGGGAAACCGTCATTACTAACCTGATCGAACCGCTCCCTGGGTCTAAAGAAGATAATATTTTTGCCGTTGTATTCTTAGACAGCTTAACTAAATGGGTGTATTGTCATCTATGGGGGTCAGCCTCTGCGAAACAAATAGTTTTCGTTTTTCAAGGAAGTCGTTAATAATAATGGCACTTTCCGTACCGTGGTGACCGACAACGGAACCCAGTATTTTTTGTCAGTTGTTACGACAACTAAGAATGCAACGCCGTTTAATGCCACTATACAAAACCGTTATTGTGTGACGGTATTATTTCCCAAATAATTGATTTATAGACTCTCCCTACAGTATAGACAGCCGTGTTTACACTCATGCGTTTGAATATGAATTTTTATAGTAAAAATTTTTCTAGGGATTTTAGTTGTTTGAAATTGCCAGTTCCGATGATTTGTCTTCATTTTCTCGCAAAATTTATACCACATTTCCTATGTGCTGATTGTCGCGAAAAGGTGTACATGGAAAATGCTGTCTAAAAATTGAACAATTACACATGTGCTTTGTATAATCGGTTGAAGTAAAATCATCCCCTTTAAATTAGGGAATAAGTCTTCGACCACTGTTCCTGTGTAAGTACCTTTTTTTACTTTTCTTTGTTTTAATAAAATATTTGCTCTTACGGGTTCTATTAATTGCAGGCACCTTTTCTTTTTCTTTTGTGGGATTTTTCCTTTGGCTTATTCTGTTGGTCATTGCAGGCGTAGTTCGTTTGAATTAGTCAATGGATATTTAATTATGGTTATGCTGACAAGGATTATAATCCGAAAATTATAAAATATCGAAGTGGGTCTGGTATCACCACCGTTGGAATTTCAACCTACCTTGGAACCGCTTTCTGGTCAAGGACACCACCCAAAATAAGCCGTTTATCTGGTTCTTTGTGAGCAGCCCAGCAACAGTTATTAACGGAGTTTATTTTGGCTTTTCCTTTTTCTGCATTGAATAATAAAAAATTAGATTTGGATACAGAAGCTGCCTTATGTGCCGATTAACTGTCGAACACCGAAGACTCCTACTTATACAAGCTAAGTTAATTCTTTTATGCATGTCATTCATAAAATTTGTCGCGTCCTATGTATACGCACCGTGGTTTAGCAACGTACATTTTTGGCGCTGCATAGATAATTTTGTGAACTAGAAAGATCTTTCAAAGTACCTAATCCATTTTGTGCGCTTTTAATAATAATAATCTATTTAAATAATCGGCCAAGATCTGGTACTCTTCGTAATTGTTGTCAACTACATTCCGAACAATATTTGCCACGGGAATCGCTTGCACGGATTAATCGGTGCTACAACTGTCAAATACGCTAATTTATTTGAGGCGTTTGTGCCTCGAATTTGTATTCGTGTCTTAACTCGCTCTCGTGAATTATTATTACTTTATAACTATATTTTGCTATTTATTCTAAATGATATTATCTATATTATCTGTTGTTGTGTCGTTGTGTTTCTATGTGTGTTAATTGAACTATAGTCGCTATAATAATATACATATTTCTATTCACGTACGGTTTGTTTCTGTGTCTACGTGTCTCTAGTGGCTTTAGATATTTCTTATACATAATCCTAGGTGGCGCCTTATAAATTATTCGTGCAGTGTAGAAGTCTTCATCAGCCCACGACCACTTCCGACGAATAAGAGCTGCCTTCTAGCACTGTCATATAATTTTTTTAGTTTCTTTACAAATAAACCGTAACAATTGTTCAACAATGTGAAGCCAACCACCGTACTTTGTCAAAAGCCCCGATGGTTGTAAATACGGCAAAACACGAGTTCACCGGTTTATCGGGTGTTCCTAAATTTGAAGCAAATCTAGCATATGCCCTCCATTGGCAGATAGAGAGCGCCGAAACAAAACCCATGAGATAAATTCCATCTTTTAAGCCGTCTCTAACAGGTCTGGGAAATATTTCCTGTGGTACGAGATATCTATCAGAAGCGGCAAAGCAAGCACTATAAGCCACGTCGTCTAGTATGGCGTTGTTTTTGTTGGAAACAAGAGACCAAAAAAGAATGTTCTCAATCATCCGCTGTTGACAAGTTTTGTCGTCAAACTAACTCTAAATAAATCGGTCTTTACACCGTCACCAAAGTTCTGTCTCTTCGATTACCACTTTCGATATATAAAGGGTCATGTCTATCCGCCTTAATGAAAATATATTGTTTCGTAGGTAAGATATCAAAAAATGATTCGGGGTTTACCCCCGCTAGTTTCTGACCGGCCCGACCGAAAACACTGCAAGGAGCTGCCAGAAAAGAGAGAGTGCGAGAAGTAGGAGCTGTATTGATTTATTCTAAAAATATGCCACGAAAGATGCTGAGACCGATACCGAAGGGCAGCACCGGTACCGGTTCGACGACGTCCCAAAATCCAGTGAGATTTAAATAACACCGGTCAGAGGCGGAAGTTCACCAAGAGCTACTTGTGGCTCCCAGCCTGGTTGAAATGAGGCTTTTTGGGATACACCCAAAGACTTTCAAGCGAGGAGGTGGTAAACATTTAACTGGTCTAGTGGCCGAGTACAAAATCATACTGATTTTGTCTTATTAATAATTCCTGAAGGCGCTGGATCAGCATTCCGACTTTCTAAACCTCCAGTCTATTTATTTCCCAATACACTTATTGTTTTCTCAACTTTTATTGTTTAGTTATTGTTAAAAAAAAGAATTTGTTTAAATTATGATGGTTTGTTAATCTAACCTGTTGCCGTAAAATATTCCGCAATCACCTTTTGGATTAAGATCTATTCCAAGAGCTGGATGTTGCATTAGTCCATCTCCAAGGTTCTACTTCCACATTTTCTTCTTTCCGTTCCGCAAATAAGAGAAAAATGTAACAAATTAAATAACCAACAAATTTTCTAATCGCTATAACATGATCGTGTATAATACCGTTTTACCAAACACGATTCAGCATAAGTGCTCTGGCAGATTCTAACTCGCTCTGCCAGTCCGTACAATGTCTTTAGTGTGACGTCTTATGCACATTGAGGACGGTGTTCACTGGTAGTCCAGATCAACGTGACGAGTTTTGTTGTTTATTTGGCTAAGTCGCTCCTGAACGTACGTCGTCTTTAGCGTGACGCGTTTTGTACCTTTAAGGATGGTCCACCAAATATATGTGACGTGTTTTATAAGTGGATTTGGCTATCTCTTCTATCCGTAATGTCTTCAACGTAACGGACACTGAAGACGCTTGGATTAAAGTGACACGTTAATCACCTCACCAGAAGTCACTACTTCGGAGGAGTACGTCTTCTACCTTCTCCTCGGTTCCTACCAGAACGTTACTGCAACCGCTGCGTGTTGCAAAATCAGTAAAGCTTTAGGGGTAGTAAGTTGAGGAGTTAGTTTGGCTGTTTCTAATTATTTTGCAGTTGATTGTTGCTGTTTGTTTTGCTTTATTTATCGCCTTCTGAAACCGAAATAAATATTTTGAGTTTTTATTTGTTTGTTTTCTTCGACGCTGTAAATTTTAGTTGACCTAGTGAAGCTCTAGAATACCGTTCCTGCACTGCAGCTGCCTTGAGTGAGATGAACGACGGAGAGTAAACTCCTGACAAGATCTGGCGCCCGAGATCCTATCGAGGTGAGTATCTACGAAGCTTTAGAAGGAGACAAGGACAAGTAGTTTAATGCTATTTATTTATAAGCCAAATGTATAGTACCTAAAAGCACATAGAAATTTGTTGACAGGGCAGAAGATTGCTATGTAAAAACTTTTGCCACACAATTTTGAGGAACAAATTGAACCCAAACGGAAGTCTCAGATAAACGCAAAGCGCAAATCTCGAATAAGTTTTAAACTTAAAGTCGTGCCCATCAAATTATTTTTTATTGAAAACTTAATTAATTTTTAACTAGTCGGTCGGAACTAGAAGCCATTATCAAACGTTCTTAAACTTACAAACTAAAGAACTACAAGAAACGGATTTAACATTAAAATCGTTTTAAAATTTTTCTTACATAAAAATTCACATTGTGAGTGTTTATAAAGAAATGGATGAAATTTCTTTTACATTTTAAATGTACATTTATACATTATAATTCTTTTAATTTTCATTTATGTTTGTCTTTATAAATAAACTTAGATTCATGAACGTGAACGTTTTCGAGGTGACATTATTGCCTTGAAAATGGCGGATGTAAAAGTGTAACAGGGAATGATTAGACAGTGGCGACGATGGTATCCCCTCACTACCTGACCCCATGTTGCATCAAAATTTAAACTGCTAAAACATAATACAAAAATAATTAACACTGATAGTAATGTTTTCAATTTTATCGAGTTCAAACAACATTGCACATAAAAAATAATGATTTTCACTAAATAATTACAACAAAATGTTATGTATATAACTATTAAAACAGACTGTTTTTTATTTTTTATTTTCTCAATGCTTTTGTTGCAAAATCGATTTGCTAATTTTATTTGTCTTTTACCATTGATTTTTAGTCTATACGTTACTAAACTTTTTATAATTTTAGATTTAAGGTTATGACAATTTGCAATATTTTCAAAAACATTCTTTCACATAAATTTTACATAAACATGCTTTTTAAATCAATGTTTTATGCTAGTTAACGCTGTAATAATTTTAAAAATATTTTTCATTTCTAAAACATAGAAAACGATTCCTCGTTACAAAAAATAAAGTATTTTCTTTTGAATCGTTTTAGTTCTGTAAATTTTGTATAAATGGTTCAGATTTAAAATTTTGATCTAATATCTATAAAATGAATTTATTTCAATGTAACATAAATTTAGTGTTTTTTTGGGCATATCAGTGGGTCTATTTTCAGCATCATATAATTTTTTTTCAAAATTCTCATCGAAAGTACCCAAAGAAATCAGATAAAATTCTTCTAGTCATCAATGTCGTAATTACCTTTTCTAACGTTTTGTAAATAATGTAAAACACAATATGCTCATAAAAAACTTTGTTTGATGGTAAATTATATTATGTATGTAATTTCAAACAGTAGAAATATAACTTTGTTTGCTACAGCAATTTAATATTAAATAATTCGGGAGACATCTGCTAAAAGTAAACAGAGACATCTCTTTTATGGAGTTGATTTTACATTAACATCTCTATATTTTCCTGCAGAAAATAAAGATTCCATGTGCTGATAAGCCCAAGTCAGAAACAATTGCAATATATTACCTGAGACTATTATCTTGTTAAACATTCCATAATGATTTCTAAGAAGAACATTTCCCCAGTTAATAGTAATTCCCAGAATAATATGTAATACTGTTTCTAGTAGTAAATCAACCAAATCAAATCAAATTAATGTCTTTATAAATAACAAAGTGATTCGGTTCTTTCACAAACTTTTAAACTTAAAACTAAATATAGAAATTAACTAAAACCCTAACAATCATTTCTTTTATCCATATTGATTCATATCCATTATTAAATTCCGTTGTATTTGTCGTTATATACTTCCCTTGTCTAATCTTTGTTCTTCTCTCCTGGGTAACTTGGTTATGTTTATCTTTTTTTACTATCTCTTCTTTCATCTTTCTTCTTCAAACCTCTCAGTTTTTTTTTTTTCTCTGAGTATCCTCCCTTTGATAACAATATGGTTCCTAACTTTTTACCTTATTTCACTTTTTTTTGTTCCTCTTATCTCTTCTAACATATGTGAACAGCATTTTATTCTCTTTTCTGTTTCTTTTCATCTTTTTCCCTTCAGTTTCAATGCTCTGTTTCCTGTTTGAATTATTGGGTATCCTGGTCTTTACTATCTAACTCCTAAAGTCCACCTCTTTGAAATAAACCAATTCCTGTTTCTCTCTTTAACCTCCCATCCCTCTCTTCTAAACTTTCAGTATTTTTCTTTCCTCTCCTCCATCACTTTCCTCCTCTCCAACACTTCCCTCATCCATTGTTTTTCTTCCCTTTCTCTCCTAGTAGTAACTTCCATTCTTTTCCTCGTGTCTTGGTTTCCCTGCATCCTCTTTTCATATGTGTATAGATTTTCCTCATTCATACCCCACACAACCTGCATAATCTCTCTCCTCACCACTATTCAATATTTATTTTCATTTTCTTCATTACCTGCAGTAACCTGAACCTTGCAAATCATTCTTATTTTGGATTCATTCCTTTTCTTCTGTTATATACCTTGGTGTCTTGGCTGTCATAGTTATTTTTATGTATTTCTAGTTATATTTTCCTTCCTTTATTTTTGCCCTTCTTTCCTGCTTCTGAGATATCTTTTATATTCGTTGCAATTATTTCCTCTTCCATCTTTCTCCCTCTCTCTTAATCTCTTATCTCTTCTCTCGCGTATCCCCCACTCTTTCATAGTATTTTCTTCTTCTTCTTCCCATATTTTTACCTTCTGTGCCTTCGATCTCTTTCCAACATTCATATAGTATTTCATTTTCCTCTCCTACTTCCCATTTTTTCTTCATACCTTAACTGTCAATTCTTCCTCCTCTGTCTCCTTATTTTTCATTTCTAGCTCTTTCTTCCACTATATACCCCGGTGTCTCTTTCTAGTCCTAACGTCCACCTCCATTTCTCCTGTATCTTCCAGCTCTTGCCATTCCTCCAACCCCAAATTCCGCTCCATACAGTACCACACTTCTTACCAACTTTTCAAACATCCATCTCCTTTTCTATATTTTACAAATATCCTTTCCCTAACCCCATACTTGTCCTACTATTCTATTTCCTTTCATTTTCATCTCTTTTATATGGTTCCATCTTTGTTATCGTATCTGATGATCTATACTTGTC
>JALBCR010002185.1:0-79205 GCA_030710515.1 Abscondita cerata
TCAAATCAAATTTATTTGTCTTTTAAAATAACAAAGTGATTCAGTTCTTTCACAAACTTTTAAACTTAAAACTAAATACAGAATTTAACTAAAAAAACCTTAACAATCATTTTCTTTTTATTCATATTTGATTCCATCCATTTTAAATCGTTGTATTTGTCGTTATATCTTCCTTGTCTAATCTTCGTTCTTCTCTCCTGCACCTGGTTATGTTTGTCTTTTTTTACTATCTCTTCTTTCATCTTTCTTCCTTCACCTCTTAGCTTTTTTATTTTTTTGCAATATCCTCCTCTTTGATAATATGCTTTCCTATCTTCTTTACCTTATTTCACTTTGTTCCTCTATCTCTTTCTAACATATGTACAGCAATTTATTCTCTTTTCTGTTTCCATCTTTTCCTTCAGTTTCAATGCTCTATTTCCTGTTTGAATTATTAGGTATCCTGGTCTTTTATTATCTAATCCTAAAGTCCACCTCTTTGAATAACTAATTCCTGTTTCCCTCTTCAACCTCCATCCCTCTCTTCTCTAAATTTCAGTATTTTCTTTCCTCTCCTCCATCACTTTCCTCCTCTCCAACACTTCCCTCATCCATTGTTTTCCTTCCCCTTTCTCTCCTAGTAGTAACTTCCATTCCTTTTCCTCGTGTCTTGTTTCCCTGCATCCCTCTTTCATATGTATTATTTTCCCATTCATCCCCACACAACCTGCATAATCTCTCCTCATCACTCATCAATATTTATTTTCATTTCTTCATTTCCCATTCTGAACCTTGCAATCATTCTTATTTCATTCATTCCTTTTCCCTCTGTTATGTACCTTGGTGTCTTGTCTGTCATTATTTTTATGTATTTCTCGTTATATTTTCCTTCCTTTATTTTGCCCTTCTTTCCTGCTTTTGTATCTTTATCTCTTGCAATTATTTCCTCCTCCATCTTTCTCCCTCCTCTCTTAATCTCTTTATCTCTTCTCATATCCCACTCTTTCATAGTATTTTTCTTTCTTCCCATATTTTACCTTCTGTGCCTCGATCTCTTTCCAACATTCATATAGTATTTCATTTTCCTTCCTACTTCCCATTTTTCTTCATACCTTACTGCAATTCTTCCTGCTTGTATCCTTATTTTTTTATTTCTAGCTCTTCTTCCACTATATACCCCGGTGTCTCCTTCTCTAATTAACGTCCACCTCAGTATTTCTCCTGTATCTTCTCCAGCTCTTGCCATTCCCTCCAACCCCAAATCTCCGCTCCATACAGTACCACACTTCTTACCAACTTTTCAAACATCCATCTCCTTTTCTCTATATCTTTACCAAATATCCTTTCCCTAACCCCCATACTTGTCTACTATTCTATTTCCTTTCATTTTCATCTCTTTTATATGGTCTCCATCTTTGTTATCGTATCTGATGTTGTAACCTAAGTATCTATACTTGTCTACTCTCTCTACCTCCTTCTCCCCACCACCATTTCACTTCCTTTCTTCTTCTTTTCTTTTTTAAATTCCATAATTTTTGTTTTCCGACATTTGCTGCTAGTTTTTCTTTTCCAGGTATTTCTTCATAAATTTAACTACTCCTCTCATCTCTTCTTCATTTCTCGCTATTGCCACAATGTCATCCGCGTATGCTAAAACCCATATCTTTTCCTTCCTACTACTATTCCTCCTACTTGATTTTTTCCATTTCCTCCTCAAGATCACTAATGTATATCGAGAATAAGATTGGGCTTAGCGGACATCCCTGTTTTAGTCCTTTTCCGTCTTAAATTCTCTACCTAGCTTCCTCCCTACCCTCGTTCTACACCTTGTTTCTTCGTATATTTCCTCTATTGCATTTTTATATCTCTGTTTATTTCTACCTCCTCCATCCTTTTCCATAATCCCCTCATTCCACCTTATCAAATGCCGCTTTAATGTCTAGGAATATTGCGTACATCTTTCCTCCTTTCTTTGCTAACTCTTTATTGATTATGTGCTTTAATATGTATATATTGTCTATCGTTCCTCTTCCTTTCCTAAATCCTGCCTGCCAATCCGGTATTATATTCTTTTCTTCTATTTCTTTTTCCAATTTTTTCTAACTATTTCCGCATATATCTTATAGCCCATTCATTATACTCACTCCTCTATAGTTGTTCGCTTTCTTCCTATCTCCCCCTTGTAAATTGGGCATATTATGCCTCTCTCCATTTTCTGGAAACCCTTCTCCTTTCCATATTCTCTCGAATACTTCTCTTTTTTCTCTCAAGTTACATATTAACCATTTATTATTTTGAAACAAACGTCTTTGAATGGTTACCGCAACTGCAACCGTTTTGTTCACTGTCGTAAGGAGCTTTTTCGGTTTAAGGTAGATTGCTGAAAATCATCTTGTCAACCAAGCTGGATTCTAGACTGAAAGAAGAAAATAAAGAATCATCATTTGACCAGAAAATGTGTATGTGTCTAAGAAAATTTACATTTTATCATTTCAAACAAATGTTTTAATGGCGGGTGATACATTTTCAACATTTGCTGTGGCGTCTTGTCGTACATCGTCCTTGTTTAGAATTATTAACATTTTCACCGACTAGTACAGTTCGGCGCGGCTAGTTCGGTGCCAGCCAATTTAATTTTAGCCATTTCGATGTCCAGACGTTTGATTATGCGGAGCTGGATTCGGTGCCGATCCAGTTCGGTGCCACAAATTGAGAGGAAACTGTGGTTGTGTGTTTTAAAACTTTACTTCTTATACTACACTCTTATTTTTTATCTAAAAATAAATCATTCTTCAACATCGGTTTTGTAAAGAATATGAATACTAATTAACAATCATGAACAATATTTTATATAATTTTTTAATTTTGAGCATACAAACTTGCTACCATCCAGCACAGTCCATTCGTAAGATTACTTGCGCTATAATGTATCTCTTCCACTACTAGCTATAAAGTGAACAATCACTGCGTCTCTATGTGAAGTTGAATTTCTTTAATGGTTAATAATTTTGTATTAATCTAGGCTTTTAGATAGATACTAGTTTGTGTAAATTTTGATTGTTCCTAGTTCTTCAAATGCTTTTTTACTCTGACTTTTTCGTGTATTACAGGCCACTCATACACCCTTTCCAAAGACACAACCAAGGGTCACGTAGTCCAATCCATCCTAACCATTCTCCTGTTGACTAAGGAAGATCACCGTCGTTTGATAACAAGAATACGGCTGGGTAAATAGAGGTTTGTGATTATGCTTTGAAATAGCTTTCGGACAGTATTTCGTTATCCTCATTAACAGTTATAAAGCTATGGTTTTTTTGTTTAGAAAATTTGTCTCAATTCTACTGAATTTGTTTTCATTTATAGGTGGTACATCAAGATTCAATTTTATAAAACTTCTACATGTTTTGCTAACAATTTTGTTGCATTCTCTGTGGACTTTTTGAAAGGACTTGAAATAAAAACTACACTGAAATAAGGATGTTCTTGATATTATATGGGATATCAAAATTATCTTGGTCAAGGGTGGTTGTGAAATGTAAAACGTTTGAAATAATTATGTCACTGTCACACTGACATCGTCAATAACCTACAAAATTTCGTACCTATTTATTTCCAGCACAATGAGTTGACACATTCCTGACACAACAAAACATATTCAAAAATTTAAGGTAAGACAAACGTTTTACATTCCACAACCACCCTTGACCAAGATAATTTTGATATCCGGTAATATACAGTAGTCTTATTTAAAATAAGCAACTAAATGAACAGTGACGTTGTTAAGTTCGACTTTTTTGAGCACCCCGTGTTGTAGTTTATCAATCACAAATTCCACGTACGAGGAAAAAATTGTTATTGAAATTTACTATATGAGGCCTTATTAAATTTCAAATTTGGATTAATTTTTGCGTGCTATTTATAATAAGAAAGTTGGAGTATTTTATATGCGGAAGTTTACAACTGTATCGTTACTTTCATTAAATAGACTACACTAGACGCACATTTTAAGTTTCAATTTATTTGTAGCCTCACGAATAATGTCTAATATGCCACTCAGTATGAAGTTACCCTATATATTGGAAAACGCAATTCTCTTTTTGCTATGCTTCTTAATTGACTTTTACAAAACGGATGCATCCATATTCAGATTCTGCAGGTCCATAATATAATATTTATCGCAGAAAAAATCCTAATCTCAAAATAATTTAAAAATTTACTTTAATTATGTTGTATTTTATATCTTAAATGATTAATGCTTAAATACGAACACAGACGCACACACACGACCACATACGCAAATACATTAACTCACACGGAAACGCACGAACACACACGTACGCACACGAACATCCACGAAATTCAAATTGTAGCGTAAAACTTGAGCCACTTCGGCATTACTATCCTTGTTTGATTATATATTATTTAAAGTTTTGTTACGGTCAGTTGTTAGGAAAGTATGCCCCTCAGTGGAGAGTAGGGTGCGGGTTAGGAAAGTCAACGTTATTCCTAGAACATAGAAAAAAAATTAAAAGGTAGGGCGCCAAGTTCGAGTAACGCTGGAGAGAAGAATCTGACCCAGAACCAAGGTCAGCAGCTAACTGTCCACAGCAGAATATACAGGAAAAGGGGAACAAATCACAAAAGAATTCGACATAAAGTCAGAGAAACCTTAACACAATATTTATTCACCCCAATACACAAACGAATTTGTGATAGTTCACAGCATTAAATAGACACAAATATATTACGAATACACACGAGCTAAAACGGGTAACGTACAGCATTAAACATTCAGGTAACACGAAAATGACTAGAGCTACATAGAATTACAAGTTAAAGTAAAGAAATTACCCAAATATTTACCACTGCTACGCCACTGTCTCGTATATGCAATTGATATTTCGCGTACTGAAGGTACGCCTATAGTGAACTTAACCTAGAATGTGTCAATTTATGGTACTGAGTAACGTTACAGATTACATGAATTTAAGGAAGACGTGTAAGGGAAGTTTTAAGACTAATTCAGTCACCGCGAAGTTTAAACGATTGTTCAATTTGGCCTGTCGGGGAACGAGCTCGTACCGGAAAGTCAATGGAACTAAATGCGTTCGACTTAATTAAGATTGAGGTTTAAATTCTTACACGACTTATACACCACGTAGGTATTAAATACTCTTATCTATAACTAGTTAACGTTCCAGGTATATTATGCAATTACACATTCGAGCGACAAATAATCCGCAATAAATTTTCTACGTTCGCGCCTGATAGTTGGTGTCAAGGGTGACTTCTACTTGAGTGATAGGTCGACTGCAGGTTCACGCGCAATTAAAAAGATATTAAAACCTCTGACCTTCCACGCAGCAGTAGGAGTATTACTCTTGCTCTCAATGGTACTAACGGTTCGGAATGAGCCTCCACCGTGGTCTGCGAATCTGACGGAAGTATTCGTGGGTAGCTATTTCGGCACAACGCCTCCAAAAGCTATGAGTAGACCCGCAATAGCCGTACAAGTTGACGAAGGAACAATCGGAAGAGAATATATTCGTAATAGGGAGACATAAACCACCCTCTCTAGAATAAACATAAGGATGTTAGCGATAGATAAACCCCGAGGGCAATCGTATACCTGATGCAAAGCGTCCCTAGCCTGAAGAATGCAGGACGTGCTTATTAAACAGTTCACGTGGAGCACAACCTTTTAGCCAAGTTTTAAAAGCCACTTTATGCGGTATCATATATTTTACCTACAAAATAAAGTTTTTAAAACGTTGAAGGGTTTCAGAATCTCTTACAATCGGCCTGATTCACCCCTTCAAGCGAGAAATTTTCAGATGAGGGTTTATCTTCTCCCTCGTGAACGGTTGATTTAGGACAAGCTTTCCAGAAGCGTTCAAATGCAGCGGACCAATCGTGGACAGTTTCAAGTTATCAACGCCGGAAACCAATACAAAGTAATGCCCGCGAAATTGGGTTAAGGAAGTGTGCACACAGGAGGAGCGTTTACACTTCGAACGTTACAGTTTCTTATGTCTAACAGACAAAAAAATATACATTTGCGATTTAGTAGTTGCCATGTAAATATTAACTTTTCGTTCAGTTTTAGAACATTATTGTTAATTATGCATTCAGTTTTTGAAAAAACCAAAATTTAATTTGTCCCCATTTTCTGTTGCTTGGCCAATTCATAGAAAGTTACTTTTATAACTATTACTTCTATGGTTCCCATTTAATATAATATAAACCGAAATACGTAAGTGCAAGAAAAATCAAATATTCTTGCCGAGAATCACTTCTTTGGTTTCCGGACCTAAAGAAAAATCAAAATAATTATGAAAAACTAATAAAGTAACCTTAACTTCTTCTTCTTCTTATACTTATGTCTTAGATAAAGCCTTAGCTAGGGTGCATTTTCTATGACGTCGATTGCAAGTTGCCTTTCCGCCTTTTTAGGTGACTTCCTACTGTCGTCCTTCTAAGTGAGTTTCTATTCATTACCATTTTGACTGTTTTCTCTACCCATTATTTTCATAATGTCGTTCCATCTCTTTTTCTATGCCGAGATCATTGAACAACATCCTGTATTGAGCATGTTTATCTGATTTCGTCGTTTCGAATACTGTCCCTCAGCCTGTAATAGAGCCTTATTCCTAACTTGAAATCGAATAGAGGTTATTTAAATCGAATAGAAATCAAGCGATCAAATAGAAGTTCTTGGTAATTAGTATTCCCTAACTAAATATCGTAAACTAGTTACGCGATAAAAGTATGTCATTCCGATTTACTCAAATTCCGATCCGGTTTATCAACTTCTATTCGATTTTGTAAAAGTTAGGGGAGAGGGCTGATAGATTGTGGTGCTCTTATCTCTTTTGTTCAAAGTATTTTGTTGGATTTTGCTTTCTAACTTAGGATTCTTGTTTATACACTTCCTGAGATTCTTACCCTCTGTTGGCTTGTTTGTGTGCTCCCTTAAGGTTACCAAAGCTAAATATTGCTACACCTAAGTATTTGAATCTCATTACTTGTCTATACGGTTGTATGTATTTTCCTATTAGTGGCTCCCTTGCTATTACTGTACTTTTATAGTTAAAAAAAATCGGTTAAGCTTGCGTAATATTTCTGGTATACGTAACTACATGTAACTTTATTTCTGTTTTCAAGAATTTAAACAATAGTACATATTAGGCGTTTAATAACTATATAATTCATAAAATTAATACAAAAATTAAATAAATTGACCGACATCTGATTAAATGTATTATAGTTACATGTTATCAATAATACAGAAACCTGTATAAAAGATTATATTAACGGCGACGTACGTTTATGAAAATTAATTTAGGGCAGTCATTCTGAATAAGTCATACGCAACATTATATGATTTTAACTTTAGTTTTTCTGAATTTAAGGTATCCATCCTTTGTAAATCCTATTTGCTTTCTCAATCATTACAACGTCATTACGGGTAACATGTTAATTTATCCTTTTAAGTAAGTTGAACAGCAGTGAACTAAGGCTATCCCCTTGTCAGATTCCCGATTTAACTTCTGCAGATAGTTCATTATCGACTCTTATTCGTATGTTGTTGTTGCTATTTATGCTTTTTATGCTTTTAGTCTTAGTTCTTTAGGCTAATGGCTTGGTAAAATTCACAAAAGTCACAAACAGTGGATTCATAAACTTTATGCATTTTCGATAGTTTGTTTTATTCTGAATGTAGCGTAGTGAACCTGTTGTCTCAAAACGTTAATCACATTTTATGTTATTCTAAACAAAATTAATTTGATAATAACATCATCACAGAATTTTTATCAAGAAACGCCATATCTGATATTTAATCGGTTTAAGTACATTTTTCATGTTAACCTTCTTAATAATCTTTATTGTCATATTTGAAGTTTAAAAAAAAAAAATACATGTTCTATTTAAAAATGTCTTTTTAGAAAAAATGAGTAGTCGTGTGTCATATAAAAAAAAGTTGTTAGAAAAAAGTTAAAAAAACTCGTTCACAAAGAACTCACTCTTAATTGAATTCGAGAACGAATTCTATAAACATATTGCCTCGAATTAAGTCGACATTGAAAAGAAATTTGTACCATCCTGAAAAACGGTTGCTTTTTAAATTTAACTTTGTGCCAGCCTGAAATATTGTTGAAAATAAACTATTCTCCCAATATTTTCCATTAAGTAAACAACTGTTGTATTTTCAACAAACTTAATATTCGAAATTTCATCGTTGACAATTGCATTATCTTGTGGCCTAAGTTTGAAGAAATCTAACATTAACTGAATTATGGGGGATAGGCGGCTGTCCAAAACCAATATTTTACGATACATCAAACTTTCCACTAAAGAAAGCTGAAAACTCATCTAATAAGGAACATCTGGAAACTCTCTCGTTGATAGACTATTTTAAAAATGTCAACTCGCTTTACCTGAGTTTTATATGAAATTTCCGGACACTAAAATTTTATTTGCCAGTAAAACCTGTAGAGAATTGAACTTTTTATATAGAAAGAAAATAGATTTCGATGGAAATAAACTTATGTGTATGTAAAATCTTAAACAAGAAATAAGTTTTTGTAAACCAATTGTTCCAGTTAAAAAAAAATTAGTTAAAGCTTTAAATTATTTTACTTTTATTACCATATTATAAAAAGGTAAACACTAAATCAAAAATGCGCAAAAATTCTTATTGCCAAAACTTGTTTTGGTAAGTAATTGAATACGTTTTTTTAAACTGCTTTTACTAAAATTTCGCTATAAACGTATCAGTACGTCTGGACCCCTTATGAAAGGTGTGAATGTTCCGAAAAAAAACTCAAGTTCTGGTGGAGTCAACGTTTTGCACCGTCAATTGAGTACGAAATGTCGCCTCTATGATTTCGTACGTTTTTGTTACATTATATTCAAAGTATGGTGTAAATAGAAATTGCTCGGTACTAATACCAAAGATTTTTGCCAGTAACGTATCAAAATTCAGGGTTCTAGTGAAGATGACATGTCGCACTTTAAAGTGGGTGCTTCTTCAAGGCCAATGACCAGATTAATCTGTGCCTTGCAAACATCTTTAGTATTATATTCAAAGTTTTATATCTTTTTATTACTTGCTTCTTTAAATAGACAGTAGATGTAACGATATCGTTGTTAAATACTATTGACAATTTGTATTGTATGTGTGAATTTGAATTAAGAGATTCATTTTTTCTTTTCTTGGTTGTCGTTTACAACTGTTTTTAATAATTTTGTGTTTATTTTTAAAAAGTGTAACCCTCATTTTTAGGCAAGCATATATATGCGTAGCTCACGTATTTAAAATACAAATTTCTTTTTCAAAATTTGAAACGCCTTCTAGGTATACCATTTTCAAATCATTCTTCTGACCAGTCTTTGCAAAAGTGAAAGTGGTTTAATATCTACATATGTTTGTCAATTTTGGGCCGAGCAACCTGTTGCTGGTCATGGCAGATTTGTGCGATTTAAATTAAATTTATAGCGCTACATTAGAAAAGAGGATGTGAGTAGATTTTTTTACCTTGCTAGTTAATCTAAGGCTAAAATGCAATTGCAGGTGTTATGTGGGATTGTAGCCCCGACCTTTATTTCTTTTACCTTCTGTCTGGCTATCACAACGAACTGCGATAACGATTATTTTCCGGATACTCAAAAATAACATCGTTGCTACTGTTAAGGCGAGTGGATCTACTTTTCCTATTAATTTGCATGTTTTGGAATAATTGCCGACTTATCTACGGATCTTGAGTTACTGTTGTTTGCTGCCGACAGAGGGTCGCAGATTAAGCGACGTCAAGTGGTTCGTGCACGTGCTCACCGGTTCCGTATTGATAGCAACCATTTTGGAAAATTTCTACTTCTGACATTATCCCAGATCTTATGTTAGTGAACGTCGTCCACCAGAAAAAAAACTTTTGAAGAATCATTTAAGGAACCTAATTGCTACAGGCAAATTTTGGAGTATCCGTTCATTTATTATTTTAGAGTAGTCATAGTAAAAGATAAAGGTAAACGTCGCCTTACCCATCCTGTATTTCCTTTTTTTAGATTTTAGTTAGAGGCTCCACTACCATGAAATGTTAACCAACGACGTGACATTTGCAAATGCTATGTTCCGAGTAACTAAACAAATACCACGAATTTACAGGGTGAGTTTTGCCATATATTTTTTTGTTTACCTTAAGTTTGTGTATATACAGGGTTTTTAAAACTTAAGTCCGCACTATTGCTAATTTTGTTATTATTAGAGCTACAGGGTCTGTTAAATAGGCAAACTAGTAGCATTTGTTTCTCTCATCACTATGGTGAAAACAGAATAAAAATCGAACCTCGCGTTCGCGAGTAATGTCAAATTGTTCCATTTTTTCAAATAGGACACCTTGTATACAATATTTTCAATAGATAGAAAATTTAATACTGAACAAAAAGTGTCCCGTTATTTTTTATCCTAAACTCAAAAATGACAGAGCGATTGATGTTTTCTCAAATTGGTTAAGGTGGCTGTGCTAGTTATAACTTTTGCCTTACCATAAAGTAGAAAGTAGGAAGAATATCAAACTGGCGAATGGTCAAGTAGTAATGCCAAGAACGTAGTCAAGTTTACTAGTCGGAAAACCGTTGGTCGACGCGGTTTGAATCTTGTTCACGGCAGACACTTAAAAATTATTTCGTGATGGTGGTAGATTAACATATAAAATTCACGGTGGCTATATTCAGCAGAAGTGGTAAATGAAATGAAAAAAGAAATATCCATAAAGCGAAAGGATATGGTTTATTTTAATTTATTCTGTGAACATTAAAAGAAAATTCAAATTAGATGCTCAAAAACGTCACCGTCTTGGTCCAAGCATTTTTGAGCCCGCTTGTAAACGCTTTTAGTGGCTGCAAACTATTTACCAATAAAATTTCAATTTGACATTTTAATCCTGATGACATTTATACAACAAACGATTGTAGTTTATAAAAATAATAGGACACTTTTTTATTCAGAATTCAATTTTCTATCGATTGAGAATATTTTATACAGGGTGTTCCATTTGAAAAAAATAGAACAATTTGACATAACTCGCAAACGCGATGCTCAATTTTTATTGTGTTTTCACCATAGTAATGAGAGAAACAAATGCTACTAGTTTGCCTATTTAACCAACCTTGTAGCTCTAATAATAACAAAGTTAGCAATAGTGTTGACTTAAGTTTGAGAACCCCTAAACTTTTTGAATTAATTATTTAACTCCATTATTTGTTTGTTGCTTTTTCTAAATGATAAGATTTAGAAGTTTTGATTTTTTTTCCAATTGCAATTTTATTTTTGATGTTACTCGTTATTCAAATTTTAAAGTTTTTGGTTTAATTATTTTTTCCGATCGAATTATTATTTATTTATTTACCTACAGTGTACTCTGGGAATAAACCTTTATCATTTATTGAGCATAGTTTGGATCTTTTATCTGTTTTGGTAGCATCAGTATGGTCCTCAGTATGCTTTTAATACGTTATATTTAAGAACAAGACCTGGCGCCCATAAACTACATTAGTACCATTTTTTTAGAGATAGGGGTAGTGTTTCTTTTCTTTTAAACAATATCCTCATCTCGCCTCCGACTTAAGTTTAGTAGCATTAGTGGCAATCCCTGTTGTGAACCCCAAAGTGTTTAGTGGGTTACAATAAAGTAGCATCTAACGTGGGGCCTGATTTTGTTTAAATTCAACTTAAATTTTTGGTATCATTCCCAATACTTACGCACTTTATTTGTTAATTTTGTCCATATTACTCTTACTATGACATCAATAAATGTTAATGATTTGGAAATGATGAACTCACTTACGAATTGCTGATTAGAAACGTTGAATCTGAAGGTATGACCGTTGACTCCAAACGTAAGAAGTTGCGTTGTTGTTTTTTAAAGAAACAATTAGATACAAGCACGGTACATCAGTATATAACTGTAGAATTTGATTTCAAAGTTGAACGTGATACATTCAAGATCAAATTAGCTGAGGCAAGTGAACTGTTGGATAAATTGGCGCTGAATTTTGTTAAGACTCATTATGTTAGGGCAAATACTCGACTAGCTTATATATTTTGTAGATTAAATCGCCTGAAAATTAGTGATGCAGATTTAAATGCTGAGTTAGAATCGGTCATATCTGGTTGTATTGAACTGTTAGAAAAGATTAGGGCCCTAGAAGATATTCAGTCCCATGTCGCAATTGGTAGCGTAATAGGGGTTGATGATAAGGATCTTCCTGGTGCTGATGATAATTAGGTAGATATAGTTATTTTTGAGCCTGCTGCTGCTTTTCCCGTTAGTTTTGCTTCCACTCCTACAGTATCGAATCAAGTTGACGTTGTAGCACCTACAACCGGTATTCCACAGGCATGTTCCACTTTGGTTGGTCATATGGCATTTGGTCCAATTCTACCTCGACAAACGCAAGCTGTTAGATTGCAGGCTGAGTGAGATTGACCTATTGAGAACTGAATTAAACAAGATTACTTCCACGCTTCCGTTATCTTCTACATCGCATCTTACTTCTTTGTCAGAACTGTATAAGCCTGTGCATGTTTTTAAATGGAACCTTAAGTTCTCTGGTAACACTGTTGAGATAGGGGTGAACGCTTTTTTGCAACGAGTCAAAGAATTAAGAATCGCTTGTCAAGTTAATGAAGTACAATTATTCAATAGTGCGGTAGATCTTTTTACGGGTCAAGGGTTAGTTTGATTTAGAGCCATTCGTAATACAGTACATACATGGCAGGAGTTAGTGTCTAAGCGTCGGGATGATTTTTTACCAACTGATTTTGATGAAGCGTTATGGGACAACATTAAACATCGCAAACAACATCAAGAAGAACGACCTACCATCTATATTGCTATAATGCAAAATCTTTCTTCGGAAGAAATAAAACTAAAGTATATTTTCCGTAATTTGCAAACTTTTTATCCAACTCCACTGGCTCTTGTTCATATACTCAATATCGAACATTTAGGTAGCGTCTGTAAACGTTTAGAGGAAACGATTCAAAATTCCAAGAACCGTTCTTTTAATTGTAATGATAATGAGTCTTCACATTTAGAACCTGACCTGGCATTTACACCTTGCACTGCAAAGAAGCTCTCAATAAGTTCTCTTCCTGTTCCTTCCGAAATATCTAGTCATTCTAGCAAAGGTAAAAGAAGTTTCAAATCCCAAAATTACACAAAAATCAAGCCAAACACTATCTGTTGGAATTGTAGAGTAGCTGGTCACACCTTCCATACTTGGACTTGGAACTGAAAATATTTTGCTATGTTTGTGGTATCCTAAGGTTCGTTTTTCTCAATGTCCTCGTTGTTCAAAAATATTGTGTTCGGAAAAGGACACATTAGCCGTCCCTCCTCGAAAATAACAGATTGTTGCTTCGTGTTAAAAACTTTTGTCAACCATCTATTCATAGTGTGTTCATATATCGTCCTCGAGATAATTGACCGTATGTTCACTTCACTATAGGTTCTGATAAATTAGAAGCACCTGTTGATTCTGGTGCGAACCAATCAGTTTTTAGAGATCAAGGTTTATTTCTTATTGACAAATACAACTTGGCCTTAAATAAAAATTTGAATTTACAGTCTTTAATTTCCGCTGATGGGACCAAGCAACATATTTTGGGCACGATTAATCTACTTATCACTATTGACGGAGTATCTAAAAACTTACCTGTTATTGTTTCAGACAGATTCTAATAACTTAACTTTAGGGATGGATTATTGCCGTGATTTTGGTATTAAAGTTGGTTTCTTAGAGAACCAATATACTATCTTCTCAGTGTATAATTTGAAAGCTGTTTCGGGTATAGATGATCTTGATGATAAACAGCTACAATTTAAATTCAGTTGTCAGTTTATTTAAAGATTTAACGCCCTCTTCGTTGAGTCGTACTAATTAGGTGGCCCATAAGATTGACACTGGTGACGCTGAACCCATCAAGCACTTGATAAAATGTTGGATTTAGGAATGAACCGTCCTTCTAATTCCCCATGGGCTAGTCCCATGTTAGTTGTAAAAAAGACTGATTGTAGTCATCGTCTATGTTTTGATGGTAGTAAGCTAAATGGAGTTACAAAAAAGATGCCTACCCATTGCCTTATGTGTCCGACATCTTAGACAAACTACGCGATGCCAGATACCTTTCCTCAATCGATTTAAAAATCGCGTCGTGGTTTATTCGAGTATACCATTGTTCCTTTTGGTATAGCAAATGCTCCTGCTACCCTACAGAGATTAATTCTAATTGAACAAAATTTGTTTATTTACATGGATGACATTATTTTTGTTTCCAATACGTTTCAAGAGCATATTGAGTTGTTGAAAGTAGTTTATCAAAGACTTAATGATGCTAACCTAACCATTAATTTTGATAAATGCGAGTTTTGTCGTCCTAGCATTAGGTATTTAGGTTATGTGGTTGACAAAGAAGGTCTTCATACCGATCCATCTAAAGTTGAAGCAATCGCAAATTATCCTCGTCTTAATACCGCTACCGAAGTTAAAAGTTTTATTGGGCTTACCGGAGGTTTGTTCCTGAGTTTTCTTCCTTAACCGCTCCAATTACTACTTTGTTTAACTATGTATACCGTGAGTCCCGGATAATCTGAAGCATCCAGTTTAACATTGGGAATTTGAAAAGTCCGATTTATATGTCCCCAAAGTGTTTTTAGAATATTTCTACTATCAGAACACTTAACAATGTCTACTAGAAAACGTTTTGCGTAATAATTTCGAAAATTTAACCAAACATATTAAAAATATTTAAAAGATATTTAATGATATTTCAACAGGTACAAAGGTTCAAATCCCAGTCCGATTTCTTTTTTGTAGTATTACTTATAAACTGCCGTTTAATTTCTATCGGTAAAGAGGCATAAGTTTTAATTTTTTTTACTTGATTTGGCAATGGATTTATTAGAACATTCACATTATGAAACATTTAGTTAAATTGTTTAATAATAGGGAGTTTTTCGATATCTTAAAATCTTTTTTCTAATTTTCGTCTATAATACGTTTATTAATGTTTCTCAATCCGAGTTTATAGCTATCTATAAGAGTACACTGTACTTTAATAGATTTAGGATAATTTTCATTTGTATGGTTGGTAGTGCTAGTTCGAGATGATGAAGTTGTCATCTGACAAGTCAACATCGGGTAAATTATTTTAAGTAAATAAGTAATTGTAATTGCACGGAAGTAATTGTAATTTTACGTAAGTAATTGTAATTTTATGTTACATACTATAAATAAGACATACACTTAGGTACAGTCGAATTAATCATTGTTTTTTATTTCATTTTCTAGTACTTGAAAGACAAGTTCTGTTATTTAAAAGGACAAAATGGCGACAATACCAAATATTGTAGGTGCTGCATAACGGCAATATGACGCATCCAAGTTCACAAATTTCAAGAAATTGGTAATTCCCATGTGACCACCTACATTATTTATAATTGAAAATGATAATACAGTATTTTTTACTTTTGTTATTAAATAGGTAGGTAGGTACTTGTGAATTTGTATTGCTTTATGAATTATTTGAAATAAAATTATAGTAAATATTTGTGGATTTATTACAATTTCTTAATCTATTCATAAGGTATTACCTTTATAATCAATGGTATTAGATATTACAAGGTGTTTCAACGTACGACCCTAACTACCGCAAGTGTTATGAGTGTTGCAGAGAGCTTGAGTCTCAAATTCCCTAAATTTTAAATAGTAGTTCGTTAGTTACCTAGTTTACATCGAGCTGCATACGCATTTCATTATTTTGTAACAAAAAAATAACGCAATAGTGTACATACGAACAAACGGTTATAATTTATTATAAAGAAGTGAAAAATTTAATTATTTTTGCTACATGGACATGTGTTGTAAACATTGATGGTCACATTTGCTGTATCGTGTGCTTGGACATTTATGCTTGGAACATTGCTATTATTGTGGACCGTAACAGTTTCATTACTTCCATAATTAAACTGCAGAGATGGATTTTCCTCCCTGGAAGGTCCAGGTAAGGAAACGTCAGTATATTGTGGTCGAAGCATTTGTGATACATCAATTTTGTTCTTTAGGGATGCATCGACGTAACTTTCTGCTACAGCACTCGACTTCCAACCTCCGTGCTTCTTAATAGTCAGCAAATCACCTCCACGGTTAGCCAAATGAGTCACACTAGATCGCCTGAAACAGTGTCCAGTATAAAGCTCTGGATTGGGTAACCGAAGGAAACTGGCAATTTCTTTGCAAATAGCCCCCATCCTATTAATGCCAATAGGACTATTTATGCATTTGCCACTTCTATAGGTCAAGAAAAACCGCCGGTGAGTCACTTTTTGTGGTCTTAATTGATAATATTCTTTTATCAGTGCAATCCATGTTCCCTCTGTGATTGCAAACAATCGGGGCTTATTGTTTTTGTTTTAGGCACTGAAATTGTCACCAATTCGGACTTAAAATCAATGTCGTCCACACTCATGTTGGCGAGTTCCTCGCGTCTTAAAGCCCCATTGTAGCCAATAATTAAGATCACCTAAAAATATTATGGGATTTATGGATATATCTGGAATTGCATCACAAATACATTTATTTATGTCATACTCTTCCAGGATCTTAGATTTCTTTGGTACATAGCCTTGGGACGTCCTTTTCAGGAGAGCTTGCAATTTTGCATAGTTTGAAATGTCAATGCTCATATTAATTGATAAACACGACCGCAACATTGAGTAAATAGTCCACAGGGTAGATGGTTTATATTTTTGCCGCTGGGACTCGAAGTATGCCAAGAGAACATTTTCTGAGATGGTTTGAATTTTATTTTCCTTTCGCCAATATTCAAACTTTGCGAATTGTTTTTTGTATGTCGCTTCCGACTTGTTGGGTGACAAATTTTGGGTGGTTGCTTCAGCAATTTGCCGAATTTCAGGCGGAGTGCAAACAAAAATCTCTTCACTCATTATTAACAGTAAGTAACAATAATTTATAATAATTTTGTTTGAAATGACAAAACACGAAATTTAAATTAAATTTTAAAATAAAGTTGGCGGGGAGCATTACCAAACAACACAAAATTCCCTAGATCTAAAAAAAATTTTTTTCTATTAAAATAGGAAAAAAAGGTGCGCAAATTAGAAAAAATAGCATAAACAACTCGTTTTATAAGGGCATTGGCGCACTTGTCCCATAGAAAACTCGCCTTCGGCTCGTTTCTACACCTGGGACGCGTGCGCTAATTCATCCCTTATAAAACTTGTTATTTAATATACTATTGCGCACGCGCATACGTCATTAAGCATGCGCAGAAGCACGTAATTTTAACGTTTGATTTTACGATATCGAAAAACTCTCTAATTGAATATTATTCTAATAAATCCATTGCCAGTTCAAGCAAAAACCGTAAAACTTTTAATGTCTTTTTACCGATGAAAATTTAACGCTGTTCTTGAAAATAATAGTACAACTAAAAAAAAGAAAAAAAGGTGGGATTTGACGTTTTTAAATTATTAAAATTAAATATTTTTAAATATTTTTAATGTTTGATTAAATTTTAGAAATTATTACGCAAAGCAAAGAAGTTGAATTACCATTTCACATGCAATACAATGTGCTAATTTCATTGTAAAACAAATTAATTGAATTACAGGTTTATTAGGTTGAGCTCTAACTTCTAAAGTGTAAAATTCGATTGTTTAATTAGAGTCTAGTTTCTAGCAAACATTTTTGATAGGTACTTTATCAAATGTAAAATACAGATTAATATTTTTCTGTATTCTGTCATATCGATTACAAGAATTCTTGCAATAAAAGTAAACGAAGTGTAAGCATTCGCATACATTACAATACAAAATTGCAAATCAAAATCTTACTTAGAGTGCACTTTTTGTTTCCTTTTATTTGTTGTATTCAGGTTTAGTTTTTTGTTATGTGACGGAAATGTTCCTGTGGGTATAAAACGGTAGTGCTGTCATGAATAAAAGATGAATACTATGTACGCTACGGTTTCACGTTACATTGTAGGTAATTCTTGAAATCGATGAAAAGAAGATAATTTTCAGTTATGTATTACCAAATTGTAGTTGTAATGTACTACAACTATTCTTAACTATTGTGTATACATAAAATCAAAATATACTACTCACGCTGCCATCTGAACTATACATTTCTAAACTCGTGTTTTAAGAACAATATTTTCAAGTTTAATACAAATGCAACAAACAATTTTCCATTATATTATGATGAAATGAAACCACACAACTTTTATTAATTGTCTTTTAAAAGGTTTTCACTCAATCAATGATTAACTTACTGAATTCCATTGTTTTGGTTTCCCTGTCGATACGCAATTACCATGTTGTTAGCAACACTCAAAATCGACGTATCAAAAAAAACCTCTTATACATTTATTATTCATACGTATTCTCAACTGGATGCAATCATTTCAAAGCGAACACACATAACTTATATTTTCTAAACTCTTTTTATTGTAACTATAATCATCACAACTCAATAACATTAGCTAACATACACATAACATGTTTCATCATTTTATAAAAAAGAAAAAAAATTGTTTTGTAAAATAAAATGCCCACATTGGCAAAGTAGAACAAATTTGTTAGTCTAATGGCTAATTTACACTAAAAAACTAATTATTGATGTTGAAACTCCTTATTAATTTATAATCGTGCTAATTATTCCAACACTTCGGCCTTTTAGCAGTTAGTAAAAAGGATTCCAGTCAAAAGACACTGTGCCTTGGAGTTGTCAGTACTCGGTGTTAATAGCTCATACGCGTTACTGCGGTCGAGTAACAGCATCCGATCCAAGTTAACGACTTCAAATGATTATGAAGTTCGGCAAGATGACGAAACCAACAAATTCAAAGCTCAACAACAACATGCAAGTGCTGCTTTGTCGATTTCGAATCATCAAGAAAAACAAAAAAAAGTCCGAAAGTAAGAACCCGCTACCTCCGTTAGTCGTAACAAATTCTCAAATCTCTTCGAAGTATTTCAAGACTTAACAATCATCACCGACGAAGATAATATCGACTACGACAGCGAACCAGCTTTTTGCAAAAAAATTTCACGACCTTGCTCTCCGCAGAAAATACAATGCAACCCGCTGTGCTTAACACTCAACTCACAGAAAAATAAAACATGGAATCACCTCAGCAAGATAATGAACGACTAAAATATTAAGTATGTAAAAGTGAAACACATTGATCAAGGCGTTAAGCGTCGAACCTCAAACCGAAGAGGAGTACCGTAAGCTTCGACGTACGAATGTCAAAAGAAAAACTAAAAATCATCATGAAAGAAATCATGCGGGAAATCTCCTTAAACAAGATTCAGGACAAACTACACAGATATCTCGAATGATCGAGCGCACGGTCACCCATCACCAATGATGCTGGTCAAAATTAGCAAAGAATTCAAATCCATATACAACTTAACCGGAGTCTGCGGACTAACAGTTATCTTCAAGAACAATACAGTGTTACAAATGTCAGATGTTTGGTCACGTGCAAAACAACTGCCACGAAGACTTTAAATACATAAACTGCGGCAACAATCATCCATGCCAACAAACTCAAAAAAACGACAAATAAAATCAACACCAAAGAAACCTGAAGAAACCAAAGAATCTAGCAATCAACGATATTCCGGACAAGACGATAAACCAAGTTTGTCAAAACTAACCCTATCGAAGTACAAAACGATGAGCATCTTAAGAACCATCAAATAAAAATATAAAGCACCAAGAAATAACCAATCTCAGCATTCGAATAATGGGATTCACAAGAATAAAAAAAATTAAACATGACTTCTTGAAATACCCAACAACAACAAAAATAACTAACAATATTTCCGAAGAAAACCATGCTGACAACGCTAATATGAGAAAGTCACATGAAGCCATCGCGGGTTTACAAAGTCCGATACTATACACTCTACACCTAGTATACCTTTCACCAAAGTAAAGTACTGAAGAAAGAAGAACTGGAACTACTTTTACTAAGCAGAAAAGCCACTATTCTCGGAAATGACATCAATGCCAAACATAAAGACTGGAATAGTTTCAACATAAACAGCAAAGGAAAATAACTGAAAACTTACCCTGATAAACAAACGCACATTCGCGCTGACGGAAAATCAGTCGACGTTCTCAAAGTAGCAATAGAAAAACTAAGTCAAATAGAAAATTGAACTAAAGACCTTTTACAAATTGTCATCTTACCACTTCTTGGACGCGAAGACAATTTACATCGACTACGTCGAGAAGTTAACCACGAAATCTAAAATAGGCTGGGAAAAGTTCGAACAAGTCTTTCAACTAAAAAAACATTTCTAACCACACAACCTCAAGACCTAGAGAGAGCCATTATCCATGTAGAGTATAAAATTCTAAAAGCTTTTAAAGAAGCCACGTCTGTAACAGTAACAAGACAAACTCAATTCCTCCAAAATTAAACTTCGAAATTAAAGAAAAGCATAACACAGCTAGAGTGTACGCAAGAATTCTAAATCCTACTACAAGAACAAAACTCAATAAGCTAACAAAAGAAGTTCAAGTTCTGGCTAAAAAACATTCTCAACGCAAATGAGAAGCTAAACTACAGGAATTAAATACGCAAGACGTGTCCCTTTGGTGCATTGCTGCAGCTCTCACGGGAGAAAAAAGACAAAAAAACACCAAACGTCACAACTGACAAAAACATAGCAGTGACGGAAAATGTAAAATAGTAGTATTTGGCGACAGCCTCTTCAATCAATTCACCAACAACGATCACCCAACAGTAGTCAATGAACCCAAACGAAACGAAAGGATACAAGGTATCAGCCACAAAATGACAAACCAATTAGATTAAGTGAAATAGGAAACATAGTTACAAATTTTAAAAACAGAAAACCCCGGGAGCTGTCGCTCACCTTAAACATCTACCTGAAGAAAGTAAACGAAATAGCAAACATTGTCACAGTTATTCACGCATTAGAAGAATACCCACAAGCTTAGAAAAAAGCGCAAACAATCTTAATTTACAAAACGGAAAATCCCCAAAAGAGCCCAGCAGCTGTAGACCGATCAACCTTTTATCTGCAATAAGCAAGGTGATAGAAATGACAATACGTACAATACGGATTTAGAAATGAACACTTAACACCCTACCAGATAATTAGACTAAGAGAGCATACCACATGCAACGCTAATAAACGATACATAACATCAGCAGTGTTACTAGATGTTGAAAAAGCATTCAGCAAAGTCCATCACCATGGACTCATACCTATTTAAAATGAAACCTCCAAGTCAAGGCAGGGAATCGCAAGGGTCAGTTTTCGAGCCACTGCTTTTTAACATCCACATCACCGATATGCCCAAACTAGCACAATTTCATGACGACACGATGATTTACTACACGAGAAATAGCGTAATAACCAAACTTCAAAGCGACATTAAGAAACTAGCAAACTTCATGAAGCTTTAGAGAATAAAATTAAATTCGAACAAAATAGAAGCAATTTTGTTCAAACACAAACCTGATAGAAAGAAAATGCTAAAAAGACTAATAAATGATGTTCAAATATCCTGGAAGAAGAACGTCAAGTGTTGTGCCGTAACGTTCGACGAAAACTTGACCTTCAGACAAAACTCCAAAGAAATGCTACGAAAGCAAAGCAGATAGCGTCACGCCTTTACCATCTACTCAACAGCATCGAAAACCGAATAGAGCTAATTAAGACTATTGTTAAATGGACTGAACATAATATTTTATTAATTTGAAAAAGAAACGTTGTTGATGATATGTATTATTAGCAATGGTGATTATAAACAACAATTTAGCTGTCGCCGGAATGTTTCAGATTTGCAATTATTTACTATTGAACTGTTTGAAGAGAAAGCTGCATTATGGTTTCGTAGTGTGCGTAGAAAACTATCTTCTTGGTCAGAAATTTGTTAAAATATGAGATCTGATTTTCAACCTTTTGATTATAGGCGTAAATTATTAAGAGAGATTGAGAATAGGACGCAAGGTAATGATGAATCAATTAGTCTTTTATATAGCTATAATGGAAGAACTTTTTGTTTACTTTAAACCACACCCACGACCCATAACATCAAAGGCAGCTCCTGTTCTCGAGTCTTTAAGAGTAACAGTACTTAGACACAATTTATGGTTTCTATTACTTACAACCAATCCACCAAGTAATATCGGCAAGGAGTTGACGGCAACTGCAATCATATCTTCACTGGCAATACTACCATACTTTCATCAGGTACCATTCAAACCTTTATTTTAAAATATTACTGCGCATTATTCGGTTGAGATTATTATTTACCTTACATGTTCAATTTGATTCCTTTCTTACATAAACGTATTTTCGCTTTGTGCGTGTATTTTGTCGTAACTGTATATAAAACTATATTAATGTTAGTTAGAATTTGGTAGCGGCTTACCATCATCGCGTTAACCTTTAATTTAAATCGATATCGATCGTCCGGATAAAGCATTTTTTTTAGGTTAAGAATTATTTGGTTTAGGGAAATTTTATGCGTGAATACGGTTTATATCACATTGTTTCTTTTTGGTTTTATTGGTTATGGTAATAAATTAAACATATTAGTTCAATAATTTTTTTATTTACCTTTTTAATTACAATCTTTTAATTTAAAAGAATTTTGTAATAAAAATTTGTGGGGCCGCGAATATTAATCAATCGTCATTACAGATAATAGTATAATCATTAGTATAATTGTTGATTGCATAATTTTAAAAATGTTTATTAGTGGAGCAGATAGAAACTACTTGAGTAAGTCTGAATTAACGATTGAATTAAAGATTCGAGGAGCTGAGGTGTCCGAAGAAGTAGTTAAGTTAAGATTTAGTTCAAGAAATTTGTTACATGTTAAGAAAGGAAACGAATTCGTACCAAAATCATTCGGTAGTAGTGCCGATATTATCAAATATTGCCAAAAAGTTTTGTTAGAATGTGACACATTGTTGAAAGAATTCTCTGGAACGGTAGGCCAATTTCATAAATTAAGAGCAAAAACCCGACATGTTTTTGGTTTAATATCTTCTTTTAAACCAGGTTCCTCCGAAACTGAATTAGTTGCTTCTCATGAAAAGCAGTATAGTACAGTTGTACAATTACTAGGAAAAATTCAAAGTGTAGCTTTTGAGAAAAGTTCTGAAGCGTTACCTACTTTAGCGTATGGCGATAAAGGCTTGTTGGATAATTCAATGATCGGTGATACTCTTTTGGAAGATCCCATTGTCATTCCATCTTCATCTAATGTCACTGAACATAAGGCAATGCCATATCTTTCAAAATATATTCCTGTAGGCAAATGGAATATTAAACTTTTAGGGAAAATATGAAAGTGTGAATGCTTTCATTGATAAGGTTAACGATTTAGCTGTCGCGCGGAATGTTTCAGATTTGAAATTATTTACAAGTGCTATTGAACTATTTAAAGGGAAAGCTGCATTATGGTTCGTAGTGTGCGTAGAAAAGTATCTTCTTGGTCAGAAATTTGTGAAAATTTGAGATCTGATTTTCCAGCTTTTGATTATAGGCGTAAATTATTAAGAGAGATTGAGAATAGGACGCAAGGTAATGATGAATCAATTATTCTTTATATAGCTGTAATGGAAGATCTTTTGTTTATTTAAAACCACCCATGACAGAAACAGAGAAAGTTGAAATTTTGAGAAGAAATATTGTGCCATATTTTCAATCCGCTCTTTGTCTAACTGAAGCGTCTTCTATAGATCAATTAGTTAGAACTTTGTCGTCGTCTAGAAAAAACTAAAGATGCTATCGAATCATATATACCATCTGACCGGCATACTAACAACGAAATGTCATTGGAACCTCATCTGTCGTATCAAAGCAGTTCTGTAGATCCTCGAGGTCCAAGAATAACTCGCACTTCAAATCAGCATGCTTCTTATCACGAAATATCTGCCACAATGCAATCTTCTAATGCTAATTGTAGCAATTATGAGTCATCTAATCAAGTAACTGCCACTAGTTTACCAGTGTCTGCAATCACTTGTTAGAACTGTAGTAAAGCCAACCGCCAATGTCCTGCACCTAAAAAACTACACTGTTATCGATGTGGCGCACCTAATGTTACTTGTAGAACTTGCGCTAAGTGTTTGGAAAACTATCGTCAGAGGAGTCAATAGGCCGTAGTGCTGCCTCTGTTTCACTTCAATGTTCGGCCCTAAACCCTGAATGTTCTCAAATATTTGTTTTAGATTACCTTATCTCTCATGCGTCTCAAGACAAGCGTCCATTCCTAAAAATTTCAATTTTAGGGTACAATCTTCTTGGTTTGTCAGATTCGGGAGCCTCTAAAACCATTGTAGGATTACTAGGCTACGAATTGTTTAAAAAATTAGGTTTATTATTACTCCCTTCGTCTCAAAACGTCACTGTGGTTAATGGTAATCAATGTAAAGCGATTGGCACAATTGATGCACCTATTGAATTAATGGGAAAAATTAAAAGAATTAATGTACTTGTAGTGCCAGAGCTGCATCATAATTTAATTTTAGGTATCGACTTCCGGTTGGCAATGAACATTATTCCAGATTTAAACAAAGATGTGTGGCATTTTTCTTCACTTGATAACAACCTAGATCTCTTAGAAATTAACAATAATGCAACCCTCACTCCTTCACAAAAGACCATTCTTGACGAATTTGTGGATTCGAAATTTAAAATGTTGTCAACACGTTCTGTAGGATTATGTCAAGGTGCCTTCCATGCAATCGAAATAGAACCCAATATCAAGCCTATGAAATAATGATATTATCCTGAAATGTTGAACGATCAAATTATTGAACCATCTTCCAGCCCTTGGTCAAGCCCTGTTTGTCTAGTGCCAAAGAAAGACAATACATATCGTTTTTGTGTAGATTTTCGCCAACTCAACCAAGTCACTAAAAAAGATGATTATCCATTACCACATATTTCTGCAATACTAGATTTATTACGTGATGCCAAATTTCTCAGTAGTATCGACATTAAGTCCGCTTATTGGAATATTCCTCTGTCTGAAGAATCGAAAGAATACACTGCTTTTACAACACCTGGTCGTGGTTTATACCAATTTACCCGAATGCCTTTTGGTCTAACTAATGCACCTGCTATATGACAGCGTGTAATCGATTAAATATTAGGGGCGGATTTACAATCCTCAGTCCTAGTTTATCTCGATGATATTATTGTCTCTCAAACTTTTGAACAGCATTTAAACACACTAGATATTGTTTTTAATAGGTTAA
Source organism: Abscondita cerata (assembly GCA_030710515.1). Lineage (NCBI taxonomy): Eukaryota > Metazoa > Arthropoda > Insecta > Coleoptera > Lampyridae > Abscondita > Abscondita cerata. Next base: position 25,331 of record JALBCR010002185.1, read on the forward strand.
TTTCTGCAGGATTCTCACTCAACCCAAAAAAATCTCAATTTTGTTTACCTCAATTAAAATATCTTGGTTATATTGTAGACAGAGCCGGACTCAGGCCTGATCCTGACAAAGTTGAGGCAATTCTAAAAATACCTCCACCGAAAAATATTACAGATATTAGGCGTTTTATAGGCACTGCATCTTGGTACCGTCGATTCATACCAAATTTTGCTTCTGTACTCGCTCCTTTAACTTACCTCACTAAAAAGAATGTGAAATGGCGTTGGTCTACTGAATGCGACTAATCTTTTAGATCTATTAAAGAACGCTTAATTACCTACCGCTCCATTATTGACATGTCCTGATTTCACCCGAAGGTTTATACTCCAAACTGATACATCTTCTTACGGGATAGGTGCTGTGCTCACACAAGAAAGAAAGTATTCAACGACGGAATTAGAATGCCTTGCTTTGATCTATTCAGTCGAGAAGCTACGTCATTATTTAGAAGGAACACATTTCAAAGTAATAACTGACCATTATTCTCTATTATGACTTCATCGGTTAAAAGATCCACAAGGTCGTTTAGCTAGGTGGGCATTGCGATTACAACCATATGATTATCAGCTAATTCATCGTAAAGGGAAGGATCATGTTGTCCCCTTAGTAGATCCGTACCTTTTCTTGACTCTTATTGTGTAAATTCAAATAATGTTGAAGAACGTTCAACTATATTTTCATAAATTTCCTCTTTAGAGGGTTGAAAACAACTCACTGTATAAATATTTGTCTTCTCCAAATCATGACCTTGCTTCAACAGCTGAAGCTTGGAAAACCGTGGTTCCTAAAGAACAACGTTATGCCTTATTAAAAACTTATCATGATGATCCTGTTGCAGGTAATTGTGGTGTATACAAAACATTCTGGAAAATTAGAAATTTGTATAATTGGCCGAAAATGGGTGCCGATATAAATAAATATGAAAAAATTGTTCCGTTTGTGCGCAGTACAAACCTGAACAAAACTCCCAGCAGGTCTAATGGTAGATAGACCCACCATCACCCATCCGTGGCAGATGATAATTTTAGATTTTATTGGGCCATTCCCCAGATCATCGTTAGGTTATGTTTATGTGTTGGTCATAACAGATTATTTCAGTAAATTTGTGCAAACTTTTCCTCTACGTTCTGCGACTGCAAAAATGTTGGTTAAATGTGTCGAGGATGGCGTTTTTCTAATTTATGGTACCCCACAATCAATTATTTGTGACAATGGTCCTCAAATGCGATCTAAGGAATTTCAAAAATTATGTGATCAATACAAGACGCAAATTTGTTATACAGCTTTATATAATCCCCGAGCAGATCCCACTGAACGAGTTAACCGAACCCTCAAAACCATGCTTTTTCTTATATTAAAACTAATCAACGAAAATGGAGTGATGATTTAGCCGCTGTTACGTGTGCAATTAGAACATCGCGTCATGAAATCACTGGTTACACCCCATATTATATTAATTTCGGACGTGAACATAATTTATTTGGTACTAATTTTGATCATAAATTACCTGTAGACAAATTCGATTTATCCGATTATATTCGTAAACGTATCCAGGGGTTCAAGTCATTGTAAGCAAAGGTCACTGAACGCATTCTTGCTTCCCGCAAAAAATCACGTCATACATATAATCTTCGAAGACGGCCTAGTTCATCTGAAGTTAGTCAGAAAGTTTGGCGTAAAAATCAGTCACTATCTCATGCTACTAAAGATTATAATGCCAAACTGGGTCCGAAATTTCTCGGTCCTTTCATTGTAAATCGTAAAATTGGTATTATCCATTAGTGGATGAAAATGGCAAAGAAGCTGGTAATTGGCATCCACAACATCTGAAACCATATAATTTCGACCCAGGTTAGTTGCTTTTTCTGTTAGGACTGTCTAATTGGATATGATTTATGATTATAGCAATAATTATTTCTTTTCTTTTAAACTTAAGGGGAATTGTTACAATTTAAAATTTAATTTATGTATTTGTAGTCTTCTCCAAAAACTCCAAAACTTGTGAGTTGCCTATTTGTTGGTATCTTCCCGCCAGTCCAAAATTTTGTATTTTTAAAAATCGGAAATACTTCTAATCAAAATTTATCAAAATGATAAGCCCAACTTTTCGTTTTCCTTTTCCGTTCTAACGGCATTAATGGTTTAACCATAGTCTGGATGTGTACAGTTGACTTTGTGCTTCAGCATTTATTTGGTTCTAAACGAGGTCATCTACAAAAATATTACGTTCTATTGATTTATTTGTACCTTAATACAGATCGTAATTACTGTAAATTATCAAGATTTTGAGTACACATTTACATGCAAGCCGCCCACCACCTTAGGTAGGGCCATTTTAGTTTCCGAGCGTCTACATGTTATTTTTTTTTCTTGTTGTCCCTAGGCTTCTTACTTTCCTCCAACTATTCGTTGTCGATTGCAGCTACAAGATCAAGCCATTTACTGTCGATATTAGTTCTACCTCCGAATACGTCACCTTGTTGTCTTGGGGGAGATTTTGTTGTCTTTCGCCGAGCTGGAACCACACCCACGACCCATAACATCAAAGACAGCTCCTGTTCTCGAACCTTCAAGAGTAACAGTACCTAGACACAATTTATGGTTTCTATTACTTACAACCAATCCACCAAGTGATATCGGCAAGGAGTTGATGGCAAGTGCGAATCATATCTTCACTGGCAATACTACTATACTTTCAACAGGTACCATTCAAACCTTTATTTTAAAATATTACTACACATTATTTACCTTACATGTTCAATTTGATTCCTTTCTTACATAAACGTATTTTCGCTTTGTGCGTGTATTTCGTCGTAACTGTATATAAAACAATATTAATGTTAGTTAGAATAGATATCGATCGTCCGGATTAAACATTTTTTTAGGTTAAGAATTATTTGGTTTAGGGAAATTTTATGCGTGAATATGGTTTATACCACGTTGTTTATAATCACCATTACTTATAATATAATATTTTATTGAAACTTTTGTACACTTTACTTTTGCTTGTGCTACTATGAATTGTAAGCCTTGATGGTCAAACGACCACTCGACAATAACTTTCTTTTTTAATTCGCTAACATTTTAAGTTTGTTTTCTCTCTACATAATCAGTTAAAACGCTCCTCCGAACCTTACGCTAAATTTGGCCAAACAACTATAGGATTCCAAATGCAATGTACGTAGCCCTAATTTGGGAGCTAACCAAACCAAACATAAACAAAAAAATCGGTCAAGATCTAGGCGCACCGTGGTATATCTCCAACGCCCAGTTTTAGAAGAGAGTCAAACATGAAAACTGGTGAAGAAATAATTCAAGACCAAACATCAAACACCTTAACGAAAATGAAAAACCACAGCAATTCAACGATACGAAAAACCATTAAAACAAAAATTAACAACTGCGTCAAAATTCAGTCAATCGTAACAAAAAGAAAAAGCCAACTCCTCCTAACAACGAAAAAAAAAAAAAACTGAAATAATCAAACTCGCGAAGAAGGCAACTGGGGATGAATAGAGAAAAAAAGAAATTTCAAACCTCATCAAAGCAAAAGGTCACAGGCAACAAAACTATAAATTATGATGAAATATTATTAAATGTGATTGTGCTATTGAATGAATGTCATAAGAATGTGTTTTTAGACAGTCACTTCTGAATGTCACATTATGCAATTATACAGGGTGCCCAGAAACTCTCCTGACAAACGAAGACCGGAGATTCCTCAGATAATTTTAAGACAATTTAACCCAATTCACCTAGTCCAAAAATGCTTCCTAAGGGAGCTAGAGCTCTTTGAAGATGGCGCCTTGTAAATAGTTTTTTTTAAATACCTCCAGAACGCTTCTACTTAGAAAAGCAAAAACTGGTATGCTTGTTTGGCCTTCAGAGAGGAATCGATTCCATCAATTGCGAATTTCTAGTACCGGTCATAGGCATCTGTTTTGGATAGGTCAACGGTTATTTTAACTCATAACTTTTTTGTCTTTAACTTGTAAGCATTTGTGACACTAGATTATTAAATTTTCAGGTATTCTAGTATTAAAAGGTACTCTTACTTTAATTTATTAGGATACACCGTTTTCTAGAAAAATGGATTTGAAAATTTTTTGTTTTTTTGTCATTAAAGTTCAATTTATATTTTTTGCACTAGTTCGCTCTGAACTGCCAACAAAAGTAAAACCTACGTTTTTCATTGTCAAATTGTTGTCAGTTCGCGAAGTTTATCTTTAATTTTTACTTTACCAAGCGCCATCTTCAAAGAGCTCTAGCTCCTTAGGAAGCATTTTCGGACTAGGTGAATTGGGTTAAATTGTCTTAAAATTATCTGAGGAATCTCCGGTCTTCGTTTGTCAGAAGAGTTTCTGGACACCCTGTATAATTTTATTTTACTTTAAATCTCTTTGGGGGATTTTTAAGTGGTTGAGATTTAAAATGGTACTTTAATCTTCAAAATGAAAGACTTAACTTGCTTCTAAATTTCTGTAGGCCATAAATGTATTTAATTTGAGCGCATACAAAGGGTGTTTTCGATCATAGGAGTAAATATGTGTTTAATACGTTCCATTGCTACATACTATTCCACTGCCTAACAACTGAATCGTGTCTTAAAATTATATTTTCCTAAACAACTACGTTCTTAAGAAATATTTTCTAGAACAAATATAATAATGACATAAAATAACTTAAACAAAAATTGTAAGAAGAATTCATTTGCTATAAATTTTTAATTGTCTATCATACAACAGAAATTAAAATTGCATGTTGTTGTTACCTACTTAATGTTACTGACATTTTTAGATTATCTTTGTTAAAATAAATATAATTACACAATAAAATACTGAACATACACAGACAAAAACCCTTGATGAAATTTACAATTTAAAAATAATTATGTTTCCACTATTATGCAAATGAAATCAAATACGTTTGAAATAATATACAAAAAGTAAATGTAGTAATCTAATATTACACAATGGTTTTTGTAAATTTCAATTTTTTAATGTACGAATATACTTCACTAAATCAGAGGCCGTTCACACAGGTGGCGCTACAATAATAATTATTTCATGCACAACTTTACGGGTACAGTCTATAATGTATTTTTATAAACATAAAACAATTTATGAAAAAGTTACAAATTAGGTCACGTATTTAGTCAACCCTAGTTTGTCTCATTTTAGGACAATTTTAAAATATCCGTTTCGATAAAAACAGTGTTAACAATATGGTATGCGGTTAATTAAAGCCATTGCCATTCCATTACTAATATAATGCGCAATAAAGAATGTTAATGTTTTCAAATTCTGTGTTTGTATATTCAATTGATTAAGTAAATATTATCGTAAGTAAACGTATTCAATACAAAATAATGTCCTATTTAATTTTTAAATTACTATGAACGTCGTTTTTGTTAATTTGAAAAGATATTTGTAAGTTACATCATTCTAATACTTGAATGTGCTTCAAACTTTTATTCTAAACTCTTAATATAATAAATAATAGTCATGGATTATGCTGGAAACCACTCGTCTACTCTTCCCAATTAATAAGTTAGTAAGGGATTGTGCTTGTGATTGTCAACAAATAAAATATTCCCCGAATCAAATTAATTACCTAATAATACGTAAAAGTACTGATAAGAACTCTCCTGGAATTGACGGCATACCCTGTTTTCTTCTCAAATATGCTGAAAATTATATTGCTCACAAACTAACCAATCTTATCAATGATTCCTTTAAAATCTTTCCTAGTAATCTAAAAACCGCTCTTGTTGTACCCGTATACAAGAAAAATGATAAATCCAAAATTGAAAACTACAGAGCGATTTCTTTTTTATCGGTATGTTCAAAGATTTTTGAAAAGGCTTTTTATCTTTGACTTATTCAGTATATGAACACCAACAAAATTATATCACCCCAGCAATTTGGTTTTCGTACCGGTTTCTCTACTGAACTGGCCTCTATAGTTATTACAAACGAGATTATCAGAAAAATAGATTTTAAGTTAAAAGTAGGAGGAATTTTTATGATTTTACTCAGGCATTTGACTCGGTATCCCATCGTATTTTATTAAGTAAATTGGTTCAGAATGGTATAACTGGTGAACTCTTTTGTGGATTACCTCATACCTTACAAACCGTTCCCAAAAAGTAATTCTAAGAATGGAACCGGGCCAAGAATTTCACTCTCAACAGCTTGACCTTTGTAATGGTGTGCCTCAAGATAGTGTTCTTGGACCGGTTCTATTTTTAGTATTTATAAATGATATTTTTAAGAAGCTTCTCGCTAATTTTACCATTTTGTATGCCGATGACACATCGGTTATTCTATCAGCTGACTCATAGAAAAAGTTGAGTTTAAGAGTCAACAATTTTATGAGAGTAATGCAATACTATTGTGCCAACAATTGCCTTAAGTTAAATATAAGTAAAACAGAAATTGTTCTATTCTCACCTAACTACTGTTCTTCCAGCTAATAAGATCCAAAGGCAAAAGTGTACCTAATAGTTCTGTGGTCAAGTTTTTAGGAATTTAAATAGATCAGAATATGACCTGGCTTTAACAAATATGTAAATTGACGAAGGTGTTGTCGTTGCAATGTTTTGTATTGAGTCAACTCAGGAAGGTTGTAAATAAGGATATCTTGCTTTCTTACTATAATGGCCATGTTTACTCTATTTTAAGCTATAACATATTGTGCTGGGAGTGTTCCCAATATCTTAACGACTTATTTTTAGTTCAAAAACAAATTGTTTGTACAATAGCATTTAAGAAGTGTAGGGCACCTTGCAAAACAATATTTTCTGAGCTTAACATCTTAACTTTACCTTGTATTTACATTTTAAAGACTATTGTGTACGTTAAAACTCATATTAAGGATTTTATTAAAGCTACCACTTTCAATTTGGAAACAATATAAACATTCCCTGTTACAGATTATTATTAACAAGTAACAGTTCTTACATTCTTCCAGTAAAGTTATTCAACCATTTACCTCTTAAGTTGAGAACCATTTTAAGAAGCAATTACTTGTTGTATTGCTAAAAAATGCCTTTTATTCAATAAATGAGTATCTTAGTTTTGATATAAGTTTCGATACTAACCTTTAGTGTGACAGTTTTATAATGTGATATATATATTTTTACTTATCTATATGTACTGTTAGTATTATGTTTGTTGTTGTTATTTAATTATTTATATTTATATACTTGACTATTTCCCATACACTGTTTGTGTCTCAATGGAATAAAGATTATTATTATTATTATGAATTTCATTTTAATTTCTTTTATGTTATTATAAATGCACCTGTATTTTTAAATTTGGAAGATCATTTGTAAACACGATATCTCAAAATCTGCTTGTGTGATATAAATAGAACCAGAAATACATTATCTCCCCGGAATGTATAACGTCCCATAGGTACAAGCAGTAGATTCTCTATACGTGTTCGTGTTTCCTTCAGTCACCGATAGATGGCGTTATGCGTTGGCTTTCCGGTTTCGTCATTGATTGAATATTGCAAAATAATGTTACAACACGACGGAACAACGCAATAATTTAAAAATACATTTTTAAAGTTTTTAAAATATTATTTGTATAAATATTACTAAGATGTACTATTCAGTTTGTTTGAATTAATCTTTAATTTTTAATTGAGTGCTAGGTGTGATAATATTATAATAATGTAACACGTATCGCCACCTGTCAACAACTTCGGGAAGTTCATATGCTTAATAATAATACCATAAAATCTATTTATTCAATAATAGTAATAATAAATGACTTTATTTCACATAGCACCTACCATTAAACCAGGAGGAAAATAGGAAAAGTTCGAGGTGAACTAGCCTCAACGCTTATTATTAACTATTTTTTAACTGTTTTACTAGCAATCAGAATAAACAATTCTGTAAACTAATGTGCCCGGTGAGTACTAAGTAGTTACGGTACTATGACATGGCGAACAACATTCCAATAAAGTCTCCCCTGAGTAACACGATTGGTCAAAATTACATAATCATTAGGTTAGATGTTACTGAGAAGTTACCTATAGCTAGGTCTATTACCAAAATGGGAAAAAATTTAGGTACCTGTTACGCGATCCAAACGTTCTTGGTTTTGTCACAGTGACGTTATTTGCACGTCACAAGAAGTGATTTCAACGTATTTGGAATGTAAGTAAAGTTAAAATAACTTATGTATGGATTATGGAATGTGATATAAATAGCTTAAAAGTACGTTTACATCAGACATTTATTGCATGATATTTATGTCAGACAGTGATAAGTCAAACTTCGATAACTCGAACCACTATCTGCTACGAAAGACAATTCGAGTTATCAAGAATTCGAATTATCGAACTTAAAAAAAAAACAAACAAAACTGATAACGAAATATTGTATATCGTCCCCTTAGTACTACAACTAGATAACTCGAAAATATGCATTGTGAGAAAAATGACTTTAAAAATTGACAGGCCAAAAAAAATGACAAGATTGACAATGTTTAGTGAGCAAAATACCTGAATATTCAAGGCCTGCAGTATAATCTTCCATCAACATCAGGAAATATGCAACACTTTCATTATTTTTCAAAAAAATTCAAGATATCCAGTTATTGCGCTATTAACAATATTGGGAAAAAGAGATATCTACTTTTAATTTGGGATTACATTAAAAACAATGTGGGTTTAAATAAAGTGTTTTTATTCAAACGTATTATAATTTTTATTTTTAATTATTTTAATGAAAATAAATGAAGATAAGTGAGCTTCAATCAGAAAAATCACTCAGGTCACTGTCTAAATCTGCGTCTTCATGTTGTTCTTCCCTGTTCATTCCCTGAAACGGCAGACCTTCATAATAGGGCTTGTATTCAATGCCAAGTGCAGGTGGTTCATCGTATTTGTCCTTTGTGATTGGCAACCTACCCCCATATAGGGCATTTAAATTCCCTAGACCTGAAACTGCAACTCCGGTTTTTCTGCTGCAGTTCAAAAGTCTATATTCATCGTCAAAATTTTCCTTGAATCTCATCATTAATGGTTCAGATTTCAAAAAACTCATGACACAAATTTTCTGCCAGCGTACTAATTTACGTTCTGAATCAACTTTCCGAAACATCATGTTTCGTTCTGCTTGAGCTTTCCAATCAGATATCTGTTCATGTGTGACATCATTAACAATATACGGCTTATCTCCTTTTCGTCTCGCGCATCTTGCAATAGTTTTCCAGTCTTGAGGCCAATTTACTTTACCGACTCTTTTAAATTCTGTTGAAATGGCAGAATGCAAGTGCCATTTCCACCATTTTCCTTCTCCTTGTGGTCATTTTCACTTATTTTTGCTAAAATATCACTTAAAACTAGAAAGAACACAGATTACGTTAAAAAACCTGTGCACGTTTCTTTAACTGCACAACTAGATATCTCAATTACAGGAAGGTAGAGGTAGTCGGTATATCAAGTTACCCAGTTGCACAAATAGGTATCTCAAGTTATTCACTTATAGCATAACGAAATTGTTCGTTTTAGAAGTTATCCATGTTTAACACCTAACTATCTGCCATTTACAATGACGTAGAACATACCTAGTTGTAGCATGTAAAAGAGGGCTAAAAGTTGACTAAGCACAACTGGATAACTCAAAACATCAAAAATTCGACTTACCTAGTTGTAGTATTAAAGGGACGATATATTATATGGGGTTAAAATATTGTGTAATTTGTTTCTGCTGTAATAAAGTAGGTATCACTTTTTACTGATAATCAGTAATACCTTCTAAAATATCATGTACAATACATTGACATGTTAAATTTTTATAAAGCACTTGATGAGTCTTATTGAACCTTGAAGAAAATACGGTGTGTTCCATTTAAAAAAGAGTAAGTTGATGCTACCACGCTTTATTGACACACCCTGTATAATTAAAAATATTTATAAAATGTGTACTCAATAACTCTACTAAATGTGACAAATTACCCTATATATAAAAAAATCAAAAGTCTGTCGCCCCCCTATAACTTTAACCCAAAATGTATAAGAAATTTTATGTAAAAATTTAAGATACTTACCTTAATTTTGACGTAAAATACAATACTTTTCGGTTTTCATCAAATATTTACCGTTTCCCTTAACTTACACCCTACATATACTACATCGTTTAATAGTTATTTTACAAACGATTGTGTTAATAAGGGCGATTAACAATTGAGATATTTTAACGCGTAAGCGAAGCGAGCGCGTTAATGTTTGAGATTGTTAATCGCCGTTTAATTCAAGAGTTAGTTACACAACTTTACCGTCGACCGTACTTTGTAATTTTAATAAAATTATAATTTAATAATTTTAGAAAAGATATGCTATTGTAAACGCACCTTTAGAAAGTACCGTATTGTGAACTCACCACAATTTTTTAATTGTATAACATAACCTAACTTTATTGTTTTTACTTTATTGTGAGCTTTGTATTTGATTATTCTTTGCCTTTTCGTCTTTTGTATGGCTATTTGACAACAGTATTTTAATTAAGGTCACTAAGTTAATGGAGAATTGAGGTACTGAATTCCAATTGTTCTATGAGAACGGATTGGTGCTTATTCAAAATAGTGATGCACCTACAAAAACCAAACCAGAAATGGTTGACAATGTTTGATAAATGATACAAAAAGCTCAAGTACATCTCTACGTTGCCTGTAAACAAGTTGAACTTTTGATAATGACTTGTCACATCATACAAAACAAAGATATTTATTCATATCGCTATTGCGTATTCCAGCTTAAGATTCTTTAACGATGAAGCTTGATTTCCCTTTAACGTTATTTCACACAACATGCTCATGTAGAGTTTATAAAAAAAACATTTTTTCAAAGTGGTTCCGCTACACCTCCAAAAGATATTTTTAGGGGTCGGAATGTTTATCGGGCCATTCCTTTTTTGGAACAATGAGTAAACACTATTAAAGAACTGTGTGAGACAATAGTTTGTAAAATAGATGAGCTAAACATCGTTAAATGTTATTAAGTGTTATCATCGGAATGTTGTATACAGTACAAAAATGTATCAAAGTTTGTGTGAACAAATTGAAGATTTATTACAACTGTAAATTAATGTTGATTCGTTATTATTAAATTTTGCTTTGGTACAAATTATAGCAGACTTTTTATTTACATTTTCAAATTGTACTTGATTGACAGATAAAATGGCAACTTTAGGTATACACATGTATGCTTAGTTGATACTCAAATCGTTCATTAATAGGGGTCATTAATGAACAATTTTGTTTACGTTAATGTAAGTCATAAATGCACGGTCGACGGAAAAAGCTAATTAATTGTACTAACAATGTTTAAAAAGACATATAGGGTTATCCATTTAAAACCCTGAGATATCGCTTGATTTCTATTTTTCTTCGCCCTGTATTAATGAAGTTTCCGACAATAAAAATAATTAATAGTAAACACAATTGATGACATGGAAATAACATTTAAAAAAGATATGTGTTAAATTGTTTCAAGTAACTTTATAACAAACCGTTAAAGTATATGTCATTTTTCTAATAATTAGCTGTATCTTCTAAAACACTCTGTACAAGATATTGATATGCTATATTTTTTTAAACCTCTGATGAGATCTGTTTGAACCTTAAAGAAAATATGGTATGTCTCACTTAAAAAATGTAAGTTTATGTTGCCACGACTATTTGGAACATCATGTATAATATTTTTCAAATGTACACTCAGTAACTGTACTACATGTGACATCTGCAGTTCAGCAATATTCTGTATTCTCTGTTCTGATTTTATCAGTTTTTCCATTATTTTTTTTTGCGATTCCGTTAACCTTCTAGTTTTTTCGTCATTGTCGTGACTGGCGCTTGGACCGGTCTATTAAATATCGTCATGCAATGGCTGTCTTGTTATACTTTGTGTTCTTATTTACCTTCTATAATGTTTACACACTTAATTAATATTATTACATATGAATACTAAAGTGGGTAAGTGTTAGCATGTTTAGGTTTTAGTAATTTTCCTAAACCTTGAAGCAAATGTTTTGGCAAGACAAACCAATCCACAATTGTACACGGTTTCGTCACCACACTATACAGGTTTATATTGATCTTCTGAAATTTAGAATTTCCAGGTGATGACTTAAAATTGAATTTACTAGAGATTGTTGCCCCGTTGGTTTTCCTCTATTTTATTTAGATTGGGTTTGACTTAATTATGATTTTTAGGAATAACTCTCAGAAGTATATGAGGTTGATAAAATGACTTTGCGTGAAGGACATAAAGTACTTAGACTACCTCCGTACCATTGCATTTTCGACCATATTGAAAAAATATTCTGGAATTGCCAAGCAGTACTATAATAAACACGTTGGCAAAGAAGGATGAAGCAGAGAAAAATGCTTAGAAATTTGGAGTAAAGGGCTTAATCAATTTCTCGATAAATATGGGGGAAAAACCGTGGCTAACACAAACGAAATAATTGTAGATTGGTGGAACACAGAAAGATTTTATTAATGTAAGTTTTTAGACTAAAACAAACTGTGACACCGACTTTAATAGAGTTTGTTAAGTATTTTAATTTTCCTTATTATTAAAATTGGGTTACAGAATGTATAGTGTTATGACTCGTATGAATTAGATTATCCGCACTCGTGAAACTATAGACCTCGCCAAAATTTGTCCTACAAACTTTTCACTCGTGCTGAATTCTTCTATTCCAATATTTATTATAGAATACAATTAATATTCATCAAAAAATTAAAACCATTTTATCATTTTTACCCAGATCTTAGTAAATTAAATTAAAAATAATAGCAGTTGTTGAAAGTAAAATAAAATCTAAAAAATTTGTGTTAAATACTAGTAGAATGTATCATTAACTATCTCTTTATAATAATTACTTATGCTCCAAGGTGAATATCGTTTAGTGAACGTATTCATTCGATGTCACATTTGAGCGTTCTGAAAAATATGTAATCCGATGAGCTTGTGGGTGTTGCTACAACTTATATTGCAATTTTGGACCAAATTAAGGGTAACAGTAGAAGTGTCATTTAGCTTGCGAAATTTTATTTCGACTACAATATTTCTTAAATGAAAATCAAATAAATATTTTTAATTGCGTCCTGGTAGAGAATGTCATCAGTCATCAACAGATTTACAATCAACTTATTTGAGCAGAAGCATTAAATTTTCTCTTCTGTTTGAAATTAAAAATGCATTAGATCCAATTTCATAAATCACTGTTCATTATACGCCCGTTTTACCTTTCAACCCGACCACATTTTTTAAAATTCATCAAATAAAATTTAATGATCATAAACAACGGGTTTTAAACCAAATTGTTTTGTTATTATTTCAAACTGAACACTAAATGTCAGTTTTACCAAGGTCGCACAGCGTCTTAAAAATATTTCAGAAAAAGTTAGCACCAGTTGCATAAAACTCGGTTCAAGTTAACCGTAGGATGAACACAATCGTTGCTATCGTTAATCCTTAGCTACAATTATATTTAACCTACGGTTGAATTAAACCGAATTTTATACAACTGGTCCTAAGTCAAATATTAGGTTATTTTCCCTACTAGGGTTTAAACAATATAATGGTTGAGCTTAAAAAAAGTTAACTAGTCAGCAATTATATTTTTAACTCTAAGTGAAATCATACTATTTTTTCTTCAAGCGTTAATTGCTCGTTTTCATGTGTTATCAGTTTGGTACTTTACTGTCACGTTCATATTAAATGAAAATAACCGAGGGTTTATATTATTCGTCCGTTATTTATTTAATTTATAAGTCTGTAGTTAGATGTCACGCCCTAATTTCAAGAAGTCTTGAAAAAGCACACATAGGTCAGTGGAAACGTCGCGTCGGCATATTGAAACGAGGGTAGTAGTTTTAATTTGGTCCCCCAGTCCAAAGATAATCACTAGGATAATTATCTACAACTTTAATTTTGGAGGATCAGTAAATTTAATTCAATGAATGATTTTATTTCACACGGTTATAAAATAACTTCAAAAATCCTTTTAAGAGATCTAACATTTACAGTTTCAGAATATTGATTCAGATTTGATTAGATTTGGACAAAATACAGTAAGTAGGTCCTACTAACACTTTAAAGATCAATATTTTTAACTAAAGTGATTATGTCGACAGATGTTAAGCAGTTACAAAAGTCGATTCTTTGATAATTATTATCAACTGAGCGTTGCCATTAAAAAATAATCTCAAACCTCCTGTTGTAGATTGACAAGCGTAGTTTGCAATAATAATCGAAAAATCGACTTTTGTAACTGCTTACACATCTGTCGGGACAGTAGCTTTAGTTGCAGATTACTTTTCGGACGTGCTACGTTCGCACAAGCAGCACAAGATGTCGCAACTAGTATTTAAACGTAGAGATTAATTTTTACTCAACATCTTATAATTTGATAAGGAGTCATCCGACAATTTCAAAACCAAAATTTTAACACCTTTTTCACTTTTCCATTTAATTAGAGTTATTACGTTATAATGAATTTCTGTTACGAGACGGACTGGCCAACCGTCAGTCTGTATAAAGTTTTGTTGACTGTACAAGAACAATTCCGCACGTTTACACGCTAGGTAGCTAAAAACTTGGAGTTTTCTCAAAAATCGTATTATTGGTGCTTAAAAACATAAATTCCATTTCTACATACCCCAAAATATGCACATAACAAATAAACAGAATCAATGACGCCGACAACAATTTTGTAATTTTTATTTAGAAATGTTACAACAAAAACCTAATTTCTAAACTAGTGCAAAAAGTGCATATTTTTTGCACGATGCATGCATCGTGCAACAAATATACTTTTTGCACATGTTGCACACAACATTTTTCTACGATTATCATCCGTTGGATTTTATAAAAATCGGACGGGTGATGATATCTTGTTCACATGCGGACGAACAGCCGAGCGGTCGGGCATCCGACAAAAAAAAATTCTTTTTACTTCATTATAGCGCACTAATGTTAATTAGTCAAAAAGTGAAAAAAAGAGGTGTTAAAATGTTCGGTTTGGAAACCGTTGCATAACTCCCCATCTTATTTATAAGATGTGGAGTAAAAATACATTGTGTAAGATAACAGTAACAGTTATTTATTTATTTATTCGTATGGTACATTATACAAATATTGTATTGTGATCTAAGTGTAATGTATGGTGTCAGAAGATCAGTATAAAACTGTATAGTGTGGTGACGAAACCGTGTGCAATATTGGATTGGTTCGTCTTGGCAAAGCATTTACTTCAAGATTTAGGAAAACCACTAAAACCTAAACATGCCAACCCTTACCCACTTTAGTATTCACATGTAATAACAATAATTAAGCGTGTAAACATTATAGAAGGTAAATAAAAACAGAAAATATAAATAACAGCACAGCCATTGCATGACGACATATAATGGATCGGTCCAAGCGCTAGTCCATTTTTTTTTTCTATTTTTGTAAGGGGCACAGCGATAAAAGGGTGCTAAATGGTGTCAAAATAACCTGTATGAAATATTATTACATTCTGACAAGTCTAACTGCCTCCGGATTGATGTCAAAGTTTTCGAATTTTTGTTTTAAAGTGTATTTGTGTAATACACAAATACACAGTGTGTATACTGTATAATGTTCTTTGATAAACAAAAATAGGTTTCAAATGTTGCAAGGGCCTTAGGGGAACAGATTTCAAGGTCAAGATACGTTTGCTCATTGTAAGTGTGTGGGGGAGGGAGGGAGGGGTTAGGAGCGTCGATTTATTCGTGGCACGCCGCCAGCAATTCCTTACCAATGTGCGTTTCCTTTATCGTTCCAGCTAATAACGAGGAAGGTTGTGTTGCTTTCGTTTGCGCATTTTTATTATGGATCGTACTCGTGCAAAATTTAATTGTCCGTTGTTTGGTGCTTCAAGTGATATTAAAGGTAATGTGTTACCAACCTACGAAGATGTTATGAAGTTCTATGAGTGGAACCGGCATAAGATAAAATTTGATAATGAAACTAAGAAAGAACCCACGTATAAGGAAATAGAGGACATTGTGGTGACAAAAATTGAAAAATTTGGTTAAGTGCTTCCATTCCTACTGTCCAACATAAAAGAGTGAAAGCGATGTTAATGGCGTATCATCTGAAATGCAAAAATATTCTAAAATCTCACCCTAAAATACCAGAAAAGAAATTAGAAGAGTTTCGCCGTACCAGTAAAGAATTGTTTGACATTTCATCCTGTAAGTGTAAGAACATCGATGAGTGCAATTGTCCTAGAGACAAAAAGTACCTGTCAGAGAGCAAAGCTTCCTAATCGACCAACGAACCATTAGAAGAATGGTGATTGGATCCTTAGATCTTGCTACAACGAATAAAATAACAAAGACTTTGAAAAGGAAAAGACAAAGGCAAAAATCACAGTTGCAGCCTCAAAATAAAAGCACAGAGAAGCTCATTGTGTCGACTTCTTCTGATTCTAGTCAATCGGACCAAGACGACGACGAGGGCGATTTATTCCAGCCATATTCCCATTCACAAGCCTCAACGTCGGCGGCTACTGCAGATAAGCCTGCAGCTACTACAAACATTACAGTAGACTACGCTTTATTATCAAGAACATGTGATCGATTCGGAGTATCAGACAGGGCTGGGGCAGCTATTGCTTCAGCAGTTCTTAACGCTTCCAGTTCGGAAATTATTGATAAAAATAAGCTTCGCAGGAAACGCAAAATAGCACGAAAATTAGCAGCAGAAGAAGACAAAACCCTACAAATACCTGCTTTATACTTCGACGGACGGAAAGATAAAACTTTAGTTATAACAAAAAGGACGGAAAAATGTATAGACACAACATTCTTGAAGAGCATATTTCATTGATAATGGAACCTAAGTCAAAGTTCTTGGGTCATATTGCACCAGAGGTTGGCACATCTAAATGCATAGTACAAGCAATTACCGATTTCTTCATGGATGCAGAATTTTCAATGGAATATTTGCTGGCAGTTGGGTGCGATGGAACAAACGTGAACGTAGGTAAAAATGCTGGTATCATTCGTCTGCTTGAAAAGAGGTTAGATAAACCTTTACAGTGGATTATCTGCCTCCTTCATATGAATGAATTACCCTTCCGCCACTTGTTTCAATATATTGATGGCAGCACTTCGGGACCCAATACATTTTCAGGGACAATCGGCAAAGATCTAGAAAACTGTGAAAAAGGTCAGTTGTTTCGTTTCAACCTATTTTGGCAGAGTTATCCGAGTTTCCTGCTGAAGGCATTAGCACAGACCAAAAATATTTGTGCAAAATAGTCGCAGCGGTTTCCACAGGCATATTTCCTAAGGATTTAGAAAACAAATCGCCAGGCAAAATGTCTCATGCCCGATGGTTAACTCGCGCTAATCGAATTCTACGTTTGTACGTTTCGATGGAATCGCCTTCAGAAAATTTGATAATTCTTGCAACGTATGTCGTGAAGGTTTACGCTCCAACCTGGTTTGCTATCAAAAAGCATCCTTCCTGTAAAAATGGAGCCCGGCACCTGTTCAAACTCATCGCTGCATCTAGATATTTGCCCAAAGAACTGAAAGAGATAATAGATCCAGTAATTCAAAGAAACAGTTACTTCGCACATCCTGAAAATTTATTGCTCGCAATGCTGACAGACCCTGAACCGCACATTCGTCAACTGGCAGCCCGTCGCATTTTGAAAGCTCGCAGGACTCAAGAAAATAAACTTCGACGTTTCCAGGTTCCTACTATAAACATGGATGCTTCATCTTACACCGATCTTATTGACTGGCAGGAGAGTATAACTGAACCACCAATATTGAAATCGATAACTGACGAAGATATCCAATTGTTTGTCACCCAAAAAGGAGAAGGAGAACTCCTATGCTACAACTGCCATGTCACACTCAAGCGGTTGAAAGGGCGGTCAAGACGGTGACAGAAGCTTCAGGCACATTGTGCACTAAATCTGAAAGAGAAGGTTTCATAAAATCCCAGATAGAGTCTCGAAAAGCCATGCCGAAATTTGATAGCAAGAAGGATTTTCGTGCTAATTGAAACATTATTATAACAATTTTATTTTTTGTAAAATTTTTCTTGTAATAAGCAAATGTTACTCAAACATTTTTAATTTGTTTTAAAAAGACAGACACATTTTTATACTTTTTTATCCTGGATTTAACAAATAATCAAAAATAAGTGTTTTTTACAATACATGTTATTCAAGGTCAATCCGGAGGCAGAAGATGACATCCGATTCTAATCAAATTTTATATGTGAGCTAAAGGCATCATTTGGCACCCTTTTCTTACTGTGCCAGAAAGAAATTAAGACATTTATTTTTTCTATACAACTGTAACCCACACTAGTATTTATTTAGTCCGTGTTCTTTATACACGATGTCGCAAAACATGCATTTCACTTATAAACAATTCATATTTATAACTCATTTACCTGATTTTTATTCTAATTTATTTCTAATTAATAAAGTAGTAGGTAATCAGAAATAATAGTACTAAAGCTCAAACACTTAAGATAAACATTAAACTACACAGCTCCTGGAAGAACAATAGTGCAATTCATAAAACCGAAAAGGTTTAGATAAATGTATTTTGATCGCTCATACAAATATAAAATATAAATAAACTTAATATAATCAATTATTTTGTTGTACGACTTTAGTTTGCGATAACAAGTGTAAGAGAAGGTATAATAGCAATAAATTAGGTAAATACGATTATGTTTCTCGCCCTCTTTTAAATAAAAGCTGAAGTATACTATATATTTTAAACGCCATTAAAATAGCTAAACCACTTAAGAATTTTTTAAAAATGGACTGCAAGTTTAAAATATATTATTTCTTGCTCATATTGAGAATGTGAAATCTTTATAGCCCAACTTAAGAAATAAGACAAATAAATTTGCATTTTAATAATTTTTTAAAACTTCACTTTTCAATTTTTGAACGCTAATAACTTTTTATGAAATGAAATTTTTGTAACCAAATTTGGTACCTTCCCTCTAAATCATCATATTGTAATCCTACAGTTATTTTTAAATATTCAAAGCTTTTAGTTAATTATGAGAATCGAATCCTCAAAAAACAGGGTTATTCTCGACGCTGGTGCCATCTTTTATGATAAATCGCAGCTTTGCCCTCTTAAACAAATATTACACCAGAACGAGAATGATCGACCCATTCTAAGATTCAAATGTACATTCTTAGTGTGACACATCACATACTCATAACAACCTTATAAGAGACATTGAATGTAATCGTTTTATTGTTTACAACCAAGCAGTGTATTACATTTTGTACTGTAGATCCAACTATAATAAATGGACAAAAAGAACTTCTGAAGAGTTATCCAACGGTTCATTACTTCTTTGGTTATGATTAACATAGTTTTAAACTGAAGGTAAACTGCAGACGTTATTCTTTTAACACCCGGCTATACCTTAATTACTTCCATTCCGTTACGATGACTTTACTCAAATTACTGATCTTCATTCCGGAGAGCTCGTCAGTTGAATCAATATTTTTGACTTGTGTTAAATTAAATGGCTCTTGTAATTAATCTCCACCATCTTGTTATAACAAACACAGAACTATTTTAAGTTTTATTAATACTTAGTTATTTCTAATACTAATTGCTCAGTTACTCATGATCCACTAATTGGTGAAGATGTTTATCATTCCGCATTGTCTATAACTTTGATTCAGTAATAATCAGTGAAAACTTTCCTGCTAATACTTCAAATAAGCCCTTTAATTTCTTAAAAGCGGACTTTCCTGCACTCTATAATCATTCTTTACACATCGATTGCCAATTTCTATATAACTACGATGACATCAATATTGCTTGTAACGAATTTTATAAAATACTGTATTCAGCTTTTGAGTTATATGTTCCTCATTACCGTAATAGTAAATCAAATGGTATACTCCGGAAATAATTAGCAATATTAAACAAAAAACAAAAATTTTTTAAATTAAAAAAAAGCACTCTGATCAAGATCTTCAAGAATTTAAACGTTTAAGAAAACTAATCAAATTACAAATTAAAATAGCTTACAAAAATTATATATCTGATTTCAAATGATTGTAAACAATTTTGGAACTACATTAGTTCTAAGAAAGTTAATTCAAGAATTCCTAGTAGAATGAAATTCAATGGTGGCATTCTTTCTTGTCCTGAACAGATTATTGAAGCTTTTGGTATATTTTCAACACCAAGTTATTCACAATTGTCTGTGGTTGAATCAGATATTAACTCTGTTCCTAAAGTCACCGTCTTTTATATTTCAGAAGATGAGGTTACTGTTGCAATAAAAAAACTTAAAATTAAAACCACTGCTTGGTTTCGGCTAAATACCGTCATTTTTGTTAGAAGCCCCTAAACTTCTTATTCAATTTATCTCTAAAAAGTTGTATCTTTCTTGACATCTGAAAATTTTTCGACTTACACCAATTTTCAAATCTGGTGACGTAGCTGATGTTAGAAACTATAGGCCTATAAACATCCTATCAAATATGGCCAAAGTTTTTGAAATAACAATTTAGTTTATAAACACATTAAGTCATTCATTTCACCTTCACAACATCGCTCGACTGTCACTAACTTAGGGTCTTTTACTCAGTATGTATATGAGGTGGTGGATAATAGAGGTCAAGTCTATGTGATTTACACCGACTTTTCTAAGGCTTTCGATACCATTGGGCATAACATTATTATTAATAAACTTATCTTTGGTTTCAATAGTTCTCTTCAAGTATTCTTTAATTCGTATTTAAAAGACCGCATGCAATATGTACCCCAAGGATCTCATTTAGGTCCATTATTATTTTTGATCTATATCAACGACTTAACCAACTTATTCATTTGTTGTAAACTTTGTTTTGCTGACGACCTTAAAATTTTTTCGTCAATTACATCACTTGATGATTGTTTCTTATTATAACAACAAATTGACAAGCTTTTACTTTAGTGGCCTTTCCTTGAATTTAGATAAATCTAAAGTAACATCTTTCTCTCGTAAATTAAATCTCACTGTTTATTTTTATCAAATTGATTTTACACTTGTTAAAAAGTGCGATGAAATTAAAAATCTGGGAGTAACATTTTACAGTAAACTTTCATTCAATAGTCACATTCACAACATTTGCTTATCTGCAAACAAAATGTTAGAAACTGAAATCATTTAATAATACCAATTGCCTAAAAATACTTTATTTTTCATTAGTAAGATCAAAGCTAGAGTATTGTCTATTAATATGGTATCCACTTTCTAATAAGCAAAATACCATTATAGAATCTATCCAGAGAAAATTCTTAAAATTTTAATATTTCAAAAAACACGGCTCATACCCTGAAAGAGGTTTTTCTCAGGAGAAGTTATTACCACAAACTGATTTTTCATTCTTGGATAAGAGACGGTCAGATAATAGCATTATATTCCTTTATAATGTACTACATCATAAAATACTTTTAGTTATTTTTAAGTATATGTAACCTTGAACATTATTCTAGAAATGGAAATTATTTTCTGTTGAACAATAAAGATTATTGTTATTATTATTACTATCTTGTATTTTTTTCTTGTTTAAATTTTATTTTGAGATTCTTCATAATTTAAAACCCGCCTTTAATTTTGGAATTTTTCAGGAATTTGATCCACTGTGAAAGAAGCTTTTGGACAACAACAAAATAATTTGATAATTTTTGTATGAACGTAACCATCTATAATCATAATGTGGAACAAACAAGTCTTAATTAAACACAATTTAACAAACATCTTTTGTTCGTAGTCGCTTTGGCGCCATAATTACGCCTTCATTGATTTTTAATCAACTTCAGTTTTTCTTCCATTCCTTGGACTAGTCTGTTATTTGCTTACGTTTAATAAACTCTCAATTTACATTCATAACAATTTTAGTAAATGCATTTGGTAATTGAAATCTCAAGAGAAGAGACTTTAATGGTGCTTAATGTTTGGATTTACAGAAGAAGCTGAAATTAGCTTTAATATGCCGATTTAAATAAATTGGCTTAAACGTGCTTTTGGTAAATGCTTCTACTTATTTATATATCACGTAATTTTATTAATCTAACAGAGCGATTTTGTTTTCAACGAAAAAAAAACGAAGGAAAAATGTAAAGGATTAAGTTAATACTAGTAATGTATAATCTGAAAGTTGTTTGTATTTGATGTTTCTTTAAAAACTCTTTGCAGAGAGCATAATTTGCTCGAATGAAAGATAATGCGGATTTTGGTTACCTAAAAATAATGCTTCTTAAATTTTTTAATTTAAAATTTCCTGATATATCGACAAAATCTTTATTCAAGTAGTCAAACTGAAAAAAAACAACATCCAAGATGTGATTTCAAAGTGTTAATGCCCTAAAACTATAGGTTACCAAACCACGATGTAACCAAACGTAACATATTATCGAATAAACGTATCTAAATATTTACACAAAGAAGAATATGTGTAAATGGAAAATCGATTTCGTACGTTACCTACATATTTTTTTCTATTTATTCTGCTGCCTGAAGTAACATTTCTAGTTGTTGAAAAAAATTGGGAACAAATTGATTTTTTGTACTGCACATCGTGGTGTGAGTCTTAAAGAAGTTTTTTTTTACGTGGGACCCGCAACGTCTATTACAAGCCTGAAAGACACGAAGTTTCCCAAACTGCTTTATATGCAAACTCTGATATGAAATAAGGCAAGTTTAATCACGGTTAGATTGCGTAAAAATAATAAAACAAACCCTAACATGTAACATAAAATTTAACAATAATAGTAATAACGTTTTATGCCAAAATGTCAACATTAAATTTACATTGACGACAAACTTAAAGAATCTTTTGTATTCCGTTCCAGAAAGTTTTGTGTTGACGACTAATAAAATCAATATCAAAAATGATACTAATTATTTTTCCATTAGTGTGCAAAAATGTTAAATAAATTAACAATCAATAAATGTGCTTAACAATATCAAATAAATATTTACAAAATTGATAATGGTTTCGTAAATAACATTCAAAACTTACGTCGAAAACTTAGGAGTTTCACGTGATGTCAAAGAAAAAATTTCGAACGTTTTCCGCAACTACCGACGCACAACTAAGTTAGGCGTCGTTGCATTTTCACGTTGTCCTACTAAGTTCAGCGTCGGAAAAACTCGGCGCGCATCGTCCACATTCATTAGGAAAACTTAACTAATTGCAATTAGGATAATGTTTTTATTACCGTTACTGAGCATGAATGTGTTTTTGGTCGTAAAAAAAAACCAAAATCCCTTTTCTGGTATTCAAAAGTTTAACGAATTTGTCTTTCGAACAACCCCAATAAATATGATTTCGTCGTTGCGGTTCAGCTCGGAAAACATAAAATTTATGGAAGAAGGTATTTTCAAATTTGATGGTCGTATGATGATAAGTTTATAGAATTTTATTTTGTCGGCAACGAACGCTTCGAAGTGTGAATTTTTAAATTGCATATTTCTATACACAGGATGGTGCTTTGAATACGGTTCATAAGTTAATGGTATCAAAATGAAGCTAAAATTTGTCCGTGTGTTGCTATTAGAGTCAGCTGAATTTCACGTTGTTTTCAAAATTTGGCAATAAAAATAAAAGTAAGTTTTGATAATGAAAGAAAAATAGTATTGGTTTACAAATCTCAACCTGATAATTTTTTTTAGTAACATTTCACTAAAACTGATTGATACCAGGATAATTGAATCTTATCTGTCCGATAATTTTGGGCTTTGTTCAAAGATTAAAATAGACTTGGTTGTTGATTCTGGTCCCATTTGGCAATTATCAAGACATTATAGAAACAGTAATATAAATGAATTTAAAAGAAACTGAGAATTGGAACGCAGTTCTTGAAGCTAATGATGTCGTTTACATGTTTCAAAATTTTTTAAACCGATTAAAAAGAATAACAATAAATGGATTAATTCGGAAATTAAAATCCGGGCTGCTAGAGTAAATGATATAACCGGGTTTTTTTCAAAAAACCCTCGAACAGGTCAATTTTATTTTCGAGGGGGACAATTGACTAGACTAGTTTGACATTTGTCAATTCAACCCCTAGGCGGGGGCGTCATGCGCCCTAAAAATTTTAAATAGCACCAGAAGTCAAGTGACATATCATTTTAAACCCCATCGAATTATCTTTCTAACGGCATATTATTTTTTAAATTTGAACGATTAGTAAGTATTCAAATTATGACGTTTCTAAGGTTTTGTTTCAATGCATTTATTGTGCCTATTTCAATTTCTGATAAAGATCCTGCTACCTGTTAATAATTGATATTTTTTGCTACTAGTGTCATCGATTAGACATTTCTCATTGTAATCTGTAACAAAAATTCTGACATAATTTGCGTTAGTGTTTGTCGTTAATCAAACATAAAAAACCTCTATTTTGACTACGTTATCAGCTTATTGTTGCTTGTGTAATTGAACAACATTATGGTTTACTCCATTGCCGAGAGGGTGACAATTACTTCACTTTTCTATGGAAATAATCAGTGTGCTAATAGAACAGCAGAGCAATTTAATCAACAGCACTTGGATAAACATGTTAATCGGAAGTACGTCTTGGAGTTAGTGGTAAAGTATCAAGAGACTGGATCTGTTTGTAATATGAAGCGACAATCCGATAG
The DNA here is from genome assembly GCA_030710515.1 of Abscondita cerata. NCBI lineage: Eukaryota > Metazoa > Arthropoda > Insecta > Coleoptera > Lampyridae > Abscondita > Abscondita cerata. The sequence goes on from JALBCR010002185.1 coordinate 50,078, forward strand.
AAATGAAGCAGTAGATGTGGCGGTTCTTGGACATGTTGCTTTGAATTCTCGAACTAGTACGAGGAAATTGGCAGCTGAATTTGATTTTGGGCGAAGCATCATTCGAAATGTTTTGAAACAGCATAAATTCCACCCTTACAAAGTTCATCTCGTACAAGATCTGAATGAAGATGACTTTGAACGCCGCCTACAATTTTGCGAAGTGATGAGTGAACGAGCTATTAACAATCCTGATTTTATTTTCAATATCTGCTGTTCGGACAAGTGCACTTTTTCCATTAATGATACTGTCAATCGCCATAAATGTCGTTATTGATGTGATTCTAATCCCAGGGTATTTAATGACAGTCATACGCAACATCAAGAAAAATTAAATGTGTGGGCCGGAATTTTTGGTGACCGTATTGTTGGCCTTTTTTCTTATCAGGTAACCTGACCGGAGAGATGTACTTGGATTTGTTGAAAAATAGCATTGATCCCATGTTGACTGACATTGTTGAAAATAATGAGCATTTTATCGTAGACCAATTAGTTTTCCAGCAAGATGGAGCTCCTCCACATTATGCCCTGCCTGTTCGACAGTATCTTAATAATAGATTTACGAATCAGTGGATTGGAAGAAGGGGCCCCATAGAATGGATTGCACGGTCGCCAGATTTGTCGCCCCTTGATTTCTTTTTGTGGGGCCACTTAAAGTCTAAAATTTATGATACTAAACCGACTTCCTTACAAGACCTACGCGAACGGATAGTCAACGAATGCCACAAAATTACACCGGAAATCTTGCATAATGTGCGTGAACGCTTTCAACAAAACTTGTACTACTGTATGGATGCTGGTGGTCATCAATTTGAACATTTAATTAAGTGACATGTAATTAATCATTAAAAGAATTTCACTTTACAGGTAGCACGGTCTTTATCAGAAATTAAAATAGGCACAACAAAACCTTAGAAACGTCATAATTTGAATACTAATCTCTCAAATTTAAAAAATAATATGCCGTTAGGAAGATAATATGATGGGCTTTAAAATGATATGTCACTTGACCCCTGGCGCTATTTAAAAGTTTTAGGGCGCATGACGCCCCGCCTAGGGGTTGAATTGACAAATGTCAAACTAGACTAGTCAATTGTCCCCCTCGAAAATAAAATTGACCCGTCCAAAGGTTTTTTTGGAAAAAAAATAAATAAAGGCCCAAAAACGTATCTGTTTCTTTTTTAAAAACCCACCCGGTATACAAGTTGGCTAAACAATTCAATGAAATTCAAATATGACGCAAGTTTAGAACACAAAAACGCTTACTTAAAGCTTACATAAAGGACGTGAAAATCAGTTGTAACAATAATATAAAAAAACACTATAATCAATTATGAAGGGTTAGCTATATCTGACCCAACCAAAATAGCTAATTTATTTAGTGCCTATTTTCAATATCCGGCTACTTATCATAATAGGAAACTAAAGTAAATCAAGTATTTCAGAAAGTATATTGAGAAATCAATAAAATTCCTCCAGCAATAATAAAAGGGTATCGCACTCAATTCTAATTCCTATTACGCATATCACAAACGCTGTACTTTCTAATGGCTTTTTTTATATCTAAATTGAAAATAGCAAAAACCGTTCCAATTCTCAAAAAAGTGAGAATATTGAAAATTATAAACCAGTCTCCGTTTTATCAAAATTTTTTAAAATTATTTAGCGAGTTATTTATAAGTGTGACCATTTAGCTAAATTACTATTATAAAAAGTCTCAGTATGGATTTCTTCAAAATAAGTCATCGGAGATGACAATCTTTGATTCACTGACATACATCTTAGAGCATACGAACAAGAGGCTCTAGGTAGGTGGAATTTATTTTGATTTATCCAAAGCCTTCGACAAACTTCATCATGATGTATTATTAGAAAAAATTGAAACATATGGTTTACGTGGCGTTTGCCATAATTTTATCAAATTGTGTCTCAGTAACAGGTCCCAAATGATTTGTATAAGTACTGTTGTTAATAATAAAGTAGAGATCTCCTATTCGTCCTATGCTAGGGTTAATACAGGCGTTCCTCAGGGGTCAATACTTGGGCCGCTCCTTTTTCTACTACCTATACACCAACGATTTAGGTGAGCAGATCAATAACGTAAATTTTGTATGAATGTAAGCTTTCGCGGCTGTTGTCACTAAGATTATTATCTTCCGGGTTGAGCCCTGTTCGTCCTTCCTTCCTTCGTTCTCTGGTTGACGTTTCGCTAACCATGCTGTTAGCTTATTCAGAAGTTACTCTAAAGACTGATGTTGTTGTCTTCTGCTCCTCGTTATATACCTATGTTCCGCTACGGTTGGTTGATGTCGATCAGTGACGGGTGGTTGGTTTTCGATGGTTGGTTGATCTTCTGTTTAGTGTTGACTAATTTTGTGGTGACATTTGTTTTCTTTGTTTTTGTGAAAAGTTAGTTTTCACGTGTTGCTTAATCGGTAACCATCTTCTCGATTGAAGTTATTTTTATTTTTCATAATTTCTAAGGATTCTCTGATTATCGTTGGATAGTAGTTGTTAGTCCTTGATAAAACTTTAACTTCCTCGAAGTTCATGATGTGGTTTTCCTTTTCGTGTAGATGTTCTGCGATTGCTGATTTATCTACCGCCTTGGACTTGGCGAAGGGAAAGCAAGAAGAGAAAGGCAGGGAAAGAAAAGAGCAGTCACAATCGAGTAAGATTCTCTCATCTTCACTCTTCTCCCAGTAGAAAAAGTGAAAGACAAAAGAAAATAAGATGGGTTGATGAACAGCCGGTCACCACAAAATGACCTAGAAGTCCCCTGCCAACATGCCCAACCAACCACCCTAAAATACGTCATAATCGGGAAATATCACTAATCAAATAAACATAACAGTACGGTGTTCTGACACTAAGTTTATACTGAATCGTAAAGTCGCAAACTAAAGCGTTTTGATATCTTCTACAACAAACCAAACTAACAATACTTACTAAATGAGATACACGTGTTTACCCCACTTAACCCTAACCAAAATAAATGTACTTTGCTCTCATCGTATACTAACACAAATAAATGCCTAAACATAACAATCTTAATCAGATAATCCTATCACTAAATCAAACTTCATCGCTTAGGTGTCAATGTTAAATGCCATCACAACTCTAAGGCGATTTTTTCCTTTCCGACGCTTACTTCGTCGAATCGTACTCAAAGGTATGTTTGTCACAATCGGTAATTCAAGTTCCAAGTCTATTTTTGAAATCATCTCAGCTTCCGTTACGGAGTGCACAAGTTTCAAATCTTTCGCATGCCAAATACCAACGTTTTTTCCCACACTATCATGTAAACAATACGTCCAAGGTGAAACTACTTTTGCAATCACGTAAGGTCCCCTAAATTTTGGAGAAAGCTTAGCATTCAAATGTTTCGACGCATCCGACAAGACATAATTGCGTCGCCAAACCTTGTTCCCTTTACTAAATTTCACAAAACGTCTACGTAAATTATATCGATTGGCTGTCTTACTATAGGCTTTTGTTACGCAACAGGTTCAGAAATCTCATTGTCGTCAACAGAAGATTTTCCAAACTCAGTACCCAACAAAACATGTTCTTTACCAAACAGAGCAAAATGAGGTGTACAGCCAATTACTTCGTGTTTCGCTGTTCTAATTGCACAGCCGACTTTAGCCAAATTCCTATCCCAATGCCTATGATCATCTCTAACATAAGCCGCAATCATCGTCTTCAATACACGGTTAATCCGTTCAGCCGGATTCGCTTGTGGATGGTACCTAGCTGTAAAAAGAATAGTAGTTTTATATTCCTGACAGAGATTTGTAAATTCCTTACTTCTGAACTGAACTCCATTATCTGAAATTAAATATTGGGGTGTTCCGAATACAAGAAAAATTTGTTCTTCCATAATCCTAGACACAGCCGAAGCAGTAGCAGTTCTTAACGGAAAACAAAGAGTATTTCGTAAAATAATCCGCCACCACTAAAATATAACTATTACCTTTAGATGAACGTGGTAATGGACCGACGATATCGCAACATAAAACCTGCCAGGGGTGTGTAGGTTTAGCCCTAGGAGCAAAATACCCTGGTGGAGCTTTCTGTTCCACTTTATGCTTAGCACATGTGACACAACGACGTATATAACGCATAACATCCGAACGAAGATTTGGCCAATAATAACGTTGTCTAATCCGAGCAATAGTCTTCGTTACCCCACAATGTCCCGCAACAGGAGGATCGTGAAATTGTTGTATAATCCGAGAACGTTGTTCCGATGGTACCACTATTTTCCAATCTTTAGTAGGATCTCTATCAACACCCGAAAAGGTCGAACGAACCCTTCTATATAATACCTCATCTTTTACTGACCACTCCAAAACTTATGAGGGAAAGATACTACTTTCGCCAAAACTTTATTATACCAAGAATCGTTTGTAGGTAATGAAATTCCTAAGACATTTTCCGAATCCGAGAAGTCCATAGCGTCTATTACTGGTACAGCGCGAGATAACATATCTGGAACCACATGGTCTTTTCCCTTTCGGTGTACTATTTGGAAATCGTACTGTTGTAGCCGAATGGCCCAACGAGCTAATCTTCCCGACGGGTTTTGTAATCTATTTAGCCACACTAAAGAATGGTGGTCCGTAATAACGGTAAAATGTGCACCCTCGACATACATTCTGAATTTTTCTATAGCGAACAAGACACTAAGGCATTCTTTTTCTGATACACTATAATTTCTTTCGGCCTTATTTAGCGACCTACTAACATAACCTATCACTTTCTCACCATCAGGATATTCTTGGCTTAAAACAGCACCCAAACCAAAATCAGAAGCATCTGCTTGGATAACAAAAGGACGTGCAAAGTCCGGACAAGTCAAAATTGGAGCCGATATCAGACGTTCCTTTAGTGAGTCAAATGACAATTGACATTCCGAGTCCCAATCAAATTTTACATTTTTCCGAGTAAGTCTCGTAAGTGGTGAAATGATAGAAGAAAAATTTGGTATAAACCTACGGTACCAACTAGTCACACCCAAAAATCGTCTTACTTCCGACACATTACTTGGTATAGGTATATTCAAAATTGCTGCAACTTTATCTGGGTCCACTAACAAACCATCTTTATTCACGACATAGCCCAAATACTTCAGTTCTGGCAGACAAAATGACATTTATCTTTATTCAAAGTAAGTCCTGCCCTAAATAAATGATCCAAAACTTTCTGCAAAACTGTTAAATGTTCATCATAGGTAGGTGTAGCAATGATGATGTCATCCAAATATGCAAAACAAAATGGTTCCAAATCCGCACCTAAAACATTATCGATCAAACGCTGAAAAGTGGCTGGTGAATTGTGAAGTCCAAACGGCATTCGCGTAAATTGAAATAAACCTGACGTGGCACCGTGAAAGCAGTTATAGATTTAGATTCAGCAGATAAAGAGATCTGCCAATAAGCTGACCGACTATCCAACGACGTAAGACAACGGGCATCACGTAATCGATCCAATATAGCCGACATATACGGTAAAGGATATGCATCTTTTAAAGTAATCGCATTTACTTTCCTGAAATCTACACAGAAACGATAAGAACCGTCTTTTTTCCTCACTAGCACGATTGGATTGGACCAAGGAGAAGTTGAAGGTTCCACAACACCTAAAGCTAACATATTGTCTAACTCCTTATCCACGATTTTCTGTAAAGCCAAGGAAAGAGGATAATAGCGTTGCTTTATTGGTTTCGCTGTGGTTCGTATACGATGTTCAATAAGAGTAGTACAACCTAATCCCAAAGTTTGTTTATTAAAAGAGGTACGTATAACACTATCAAGTTTAGTTTGTTGTTCTTCAAGTTCCGAAATAATTTTCACAAAAGTTGAACCTAAATTAATTTGTGTTGGAGAAAAGAAAGACCAATTACCGTCACGAAAATTCGGGATAAAATTTATTACTTTAATAAAATCAATACCCAAAATTAGTGGATGAGAGACTTCGGGCACTATCAAAGTGTCCAATACCTTGACGTTTCCTTCTAGACAGAAAGGTAGCAGAATGGATCCCAAAACAAAACAATTTTTGCCGTTAGCCATATGACAACTGGCATCACCAAACTCCCGATACTGTAAATTCAACAACCGCAATATATTCCATCCGACCCCTCCCAGTATAGTTCGTGTAGCCCCAGTATCCACTAAAGCACAAAATTTTTCCCATAAATTGTCACATTCAAAAATGGTCGTTCATCACCTCGAACACTCGCAAACACAAAGTCTAATAAAATTTGTTGTTTTTCCGAAAGTATAGCAGAATTATTTCCCGAGAATTGAGAACTAGAGTCACCGCTCGGGGTCGACAACCCTAATGTTGGTTTTCCGAAACGTTACACAAAGGACAGGTGCGCGGAGTGACTTCCTGTTTACCACAACCATAGCAATGAATTGTCTGAGGTCGCGGACAATCACGAGCATAGTGATTCCCACCACCACAGTTCCAACAAACCCTTAATGGCCCTGACCTATCTAAAGTGTTATCCTGACTGACACGAGTAACATTAACAAAAGAAGTGGAAGTTCCACTATCAAATCGTACTGACCCACTTGGCGTAGTCCTAACAAATGTTCTCTTAGACACAGGTTTACTGGTCTGTACAACCGAAACATTTTCACGAAAGTTTGAAGAGTCTAAACAAGCTAAATCTGGTTCGAGCAAAAAATTTCCTTTACGTTTAGGTGGAGGCACATCACTGTCAACAGCTGACCTGCTTGTCTCAAGTTTTCTTCGAACTCGCAAGAGCTCCTCGATACTAGAAATGTCCACCAACGCTAGTTGTGTCTGGAAAAAAGGGGTCAAATTTCGAAGAATGATTCTTAATTGTTGCTCTCCAGTTAAAGGAACCGATAACCTACGCATCATAGTGTGCATCGCCGCTACATATAAACCGATCGTATCTGCTTGACCCATTGTACGCTTCTTTATCTTGTCCAAGAGGTAGTCATCATAATCCGCAGGCTGAAATTCCGTTTTCAAAAGCTTCACAACATCATTCCAACTCGAAAGAGAAGTACGATTAGCTCGATATAACAACAGAGCACTACCCTCCAATAAATCTGATACCAAATGAAAAAGTTGCTCAGACGAAACATTATGAGCTCGACATAGTTCCTCGACTCTAAAAATGCATTAACCGAGAACTGGCCACTCCCAGAAAATTTAAGATTCCATTTATTAACAGGTACATAACGAGCAACCGATTTAGAAGACATACCTAACTCCATATTTCTTTCAACTTCCGAATCACTACTTGAAATAAATTCTTGGGCCGCTGCTGAAGATGCTAACGGACTCAAAGCAGCTACGGTCATAACTGAGGGATAACTAGTGAGATTTAATGTAGTTTTCAACACCTCAATACTTTTAGTAACCGCATCTTTGTCAACCAAAAATTCAAAACTATGTTTAACTGAACCAAAAGATTTGTCTTTCTCAAGCCTCAAAATATTTCGTAATGACTTACGAAGGTCTTCTACTTTCGCACCAGATTCAAAACCTCTCGCCACAATTTCATACTGTAATTCTACTAAACTTAACCGATTTACTTCCAACTTCCAATAACTCATCGTAAGTAATGTCGTTACCCACAAATACAAATAACTATTCCAAAATTCAAAATAAAATTGCTCATTGTTAGAGAAATTAAGGGCTTGCCCTCACAAAATATTTACGTTAACTACCTATACATACAATAGCTATCGATAGATCACACCACTAACTTATGACCTATTTATTTATATATTTTTCTAGCCCCACGTTGGGCGCCATATTTGCTACGAGCTTTCGTAGTAACAGAAACAAACAAGATGTTAAATTGGAGGTGATTATATTTTTAATTGGTGAAAACATACAGGGTGTCTCAGATAAGGGTGGCAATATTTCAAGGGTACATAGAGAAACTCCAGATTAGAGATTTGAGATAATAAATCTATGTCCGGAAATGCGTTGCTTCCGATATACAGGGCCTTGAAAAAATTCAAAAATTAATATGTTTTGTCTGTATTTTGAAAACGCGTTGATCGATTTTCTTAAAATTTCCAGAGTATGTCAAGCAAAGTATTGGTCATATTTATGTGCCAATCCGACTCTTTTAAAAATTTCAGGACCGGACTTTCGGTTTTTCTCACTTAGTTTTAAGAGAAAAATGTAGCACGCCACTGGTTTTTCCAAATATTGGAATCATTTTTCACATTCCCAATCAATTTGGAATAGAAACGCTCTCTTGTTTTTTCTTCTCCGACGCGTCGTTTCCGCGAAAAAAATAAAATCCATTTGGATGTCTTTCAAAGAGCTCATTATCGAAAAACTTCAGGTGACAATAAAAACGTAGTGAACAATGAATATTGTCATGGCGACAACGAAAACAAAATTAATACCGCAACTGGCAAGAGGTTTGAGTATCGTTGTCTTCACCTGAACTTCAAAAACACTTGACTACCATATTAATTTTTGAATTTTTTCAAGGCCCTGTATATCGGAAGCAACGCATTTCCGGACATAGATTTATTATCTCAAATCTCTAATCTGGAGTTTCTCTATGTACCCTTGAAATATTGCCACCCTTATCTGAGACACCCTGTATATAAATAATAAGCAGGTCAAAATTCATACATCTGCATATAAAGCACTGCTTTAATTAATTAGGTAGCAGCCGATCACTTAAAGGCTACTGTCGATTTAAAATTAACGAAGATAGTAGTTAGATCTATCACGATCGACTATTGTCTAATTTCCGAAACGTTCCTAATTTACTAAGTTTACACACAATAAGATTATTCAATTTTCTTACACTAAAACGTATATGTTGGGTTCTTATTTTACAGGCAACGATTGTTATTTATCATCTTTGCTAGCTCAGACTTTTTAAGGATGTAGAGCAGAGTAGGTCAATGGTGCCACCTCCGATGTTAACCCGATTAATAAGCGCCACGCGCTTTGATTTTACAAATAAAACCCACCGACGATTATATAGTATTACTAAAGCACGAAAATGTAACACTTAGTTTGCGTGTTAAAATAAGAATCCATCACCTACATGCATCACAATTAAATCAAAGATCATATTTAAATCTAACACAAAATTATAAGGTCTGTGAATCAGACGAGAGTACTTAGCTGAGTGGTTGGAGTCTGAATTGTTGTCTGCCGAATACTTGCAGAACCCAAATTCGCGTGACAGGAGGTACGAGATGGTGTAACTGCACACGTTCAATAGGTGTTTACTTTAATTTCGCTTATGATCCATAAACTTGTCACGACGTTATAATTTCACTGCATCCCTTAGATGTTCACCATAAATTGCTTATTCGCCCCTCAGATTTTAGAATTATCCACTCCAAACCAACCAAACAAAGTTGTACCAACAGGAACTAACCAGGAACCAAAAGTCAAAGACAAAAAGGTAAAAGGACAAAATAAAAAAAAAGCTGTAAAATGATAATCCCTAATTAGGAAAACCATGTGTCATTTTTGCATTATAAAACTAACCTGTAGAGAATTCACTACCAACGAAAATATTTGTAATCGCCAAACATCCACAATGATTGTGTATAATTCACGACACCTAAAACATTTTTAATTAATGGATGACCTTAATTAATTCAAATACGAACCGAAAATGTGGATTCACTACAGCTTTTGAGATGGAGAATGATTTCCTTCAAACACGAACAACGGAAATGACAAAAAAGCGTTCAAACATTGAGGGCGACACCAGACGATTCAAATGTGTCACAGATAACTAACCAGAGGCGTACTCAGGAATTTTTGCCCATTTGCATACAAAATTTCTATTATTACACAAACGAATTATTCCAACGGCAAATTAAACCTAAGTCGATTTTGGAACGTAACAAATAATACACCCACTATGTATTTACCCCACATCAGAACATGAGAAAATTTTAACATAGAACATTTTACGATAGTATGAACCCAGTAAACACCGATCGAAATTGTTACAGTAACATAAATGAAACAAAGGTAACGTTCAATATAACCAAAAAATTTTGAAAATGTTCCATATTTTGTGTGATTGTTTCTTTTCTTTTGGTTTTGTAGTAAACATACGCTTACAATTTTGTTTTGGCTGTTAGAAATCGAAACTGTTTTGATTCTTTAAAAACAGTTTATTACGATTTGTTTTTGTTTGAATTTTGTGTATGTAGTTTAGTTTGAATTTACAAAACATGAAACAGTTTCGTTTCTTCAAAATCAGTTCTATACACTTTGCTTTTGTTTCAATTTCTTGAATTTAGTTCCGATTCAATTTACAAAAATCAAAACAGTTTTGTTTCTTCAAAAACGGTTTTATACGGTTTGCTTTTGTTTCAATATATTTAATACTGTTTTGACTTAACAAAAATCGAAAATGCTTTGCTTCTTCAAAAACAGTTCTTTGCGGTTCGATTTTGTTTCAGTTTTATAGATTTAATTCTGTTTTCAATCACAAAAATTCAAAGTGTTTTTTTTAAAAACAATTTTTTTCTTGTTTCAGCTCTACGTAGGTACGTAGTTTTATCTATATTTTTAAAATTCAAGTTGTTTGGATTCTTTAAAAACTTTTTTGGGTTGTTATGTTACCTTACTTATGTATTTAATTCTATTTATGAAAAAAAAAGTTTTCATTTGCCTTTTTTTATTTTAATGGCGACATAAATATCCGAAACACGAAAACTTGTTGATACTTGAAGTTGAAGCCATTAAACAGTATATTACTTAACAGAAAAGCAGAGTTAAATCATGTACTACTATGATTAATAAATACGGAGTAAGTTGTAACGGTTAAATAAACCATTTTCCTACAAGACATTGTTTAGTCTAAATATTCACTCGCCGAAGTTAGGCAACTTACAATACATCGGTGTTAAACCGAAGGATTTGTCGTCTTTTTAAAATATTTGGCGAAAATACGCCGGAAAAACTCGGAAAGGCATTGTGGGAATTTATTAAAACGAACGTCCTTTCTGGCTTATCGGTTTCCGTTACCAATTCTCAACCGCAAGCAGCCATGTTACATTTCTAAACATCGTGTGGAATTTCTAGTAATTTCTGTCTGCGAGAACGAGAGTTTTCTTCGTAAATAATGGGTGCATCTCCACTATTCCAAACTGGGACGAATTTGAGACGTCTGTAGTAGCGCTCGTTCTAGTCCACAGGTAAATATAAGAAATTAAATTGCTGCTCCCCCAAAGAAAGAGCATACTTACAAGTGAATGTTTCCTTACAGAGGTTCTTTTTTCTTGCTCCTTTTCTTTCTCTGGCTTTTTGTGTTGCCGGTTAATCGTGTTCGTCAACGTCCACATAGCCACAAAGTACAGGCACATCTGGTCACGTCCTTGGGTTAACCATGACCGTTTCCACCATCTAAGAGAGGTGCGGAGGATCAGCCACCGACTCAGACTATTTTTATCTAACTATAATATATTGTTTCCTACTTTCTAAGTGCAATATCTGTGTTTTGTTATGTGTTGAGGTACTGGAATTGAGTACCCCCTCGTGTTTCTGGATAAATATATGTATTTTCTGTATTGGGGGATTTCTTTACTGCCATCCTGAACTAAATTAAAGGTTGAACAAAATAATTGGGTACTTTCAGCTTACTGTTAGCGATTAGTTCCAAGCTAGTACTTGCTTCAGTTAAATTGGAACTTGGCGTCCAATAAATGAGTAATTTCTAGTACGAATTGAACCCAGCGTGTAGAGGTTTAGCCCACAACCCAATCTCTCCGACTACTGGGTATTTCTATAACTGCTGACTTATACTTGATTAGCTTGTTCAATCCTTCTAACCTAGTACACCACCACCCTAGTACCCAGGTAACAAAATTGGTAACAAAGTAATGATAATTATTTTAATCGTGTGATAACAAAAAGCTATGAATGTTGAACAAAAAATACTGTAATTCGTGATGACGTTGCAGGATCAGCTTAACATTCTTAGAATTCAGACCCCAGTCATTTCTATTAAGGAGTTGCACGCATTTAGTACGTGGCATTCCCATGGTGTATAGTGTTTAATAATTGTAATATTTTGTTTCAACTAAAATAAACAAGCAGCAAAACCAAAGTAGTGAAAATATGTTTACAATTATATCTTTGTTTTAAGCTAGGGTTGCATTCTTATTACTACTTTGATAGCTTACTTTGTTCTCTGTGGAAAAGAAGTTTTTAGCATGAAACCAGAGGGAAGATAACGTGAAGAGGCCTACAATATCGTAAAAGCATGTTAAACCGTTTGACATTTCATGTTATTTTATTGGTTATCAGTTAATTACAATTATTATTATTGGCATGTAATTGTATAATTCTATAGTTTGTTTCTTTGTGTGTAATAAATAATGTAAACAGAATATGTTGTGAAATATAATCAAATATACTGATTCGAAAGTAAATCATAGTAATTAAATCAAAGTTTTTTCATTAATAAACAATCAAAACAAAACTAAAACAACATAAACACTGCAGTTTTATTTAAAAAGGAACGGTTACAAATATCAGCGATGTAACGAAACAAAACCGAAATTTAGGAATCCAAACAATAGGGAGTTTTAGCAAGACGTACAACTGGAATTAACGTACGTTATTCGCTCGTTGTCTAGACAACAAAAAATTTGACGTTATCGTGAACGTCATTAGAAAGACGTATTACGGCTTTTCAACTTGTTTGTCGTATACGTGAAACGGTCGCAAAACGTTAGGAAAATGTGTGGGAGGGGTAAAAATAGTAAACTACGCTTTAATATACAAGACGATTTAACATTATTAAGAGAAGTTCTGGGTTGTAATCCCTTTGATAATTACAATCAATGGAAAAATATTCATCTTAATGTAGTAAAGGCAACTGACAAGAATTTTTCCTTGAGAATGGTTCGGGAACATACAGAGCATCTCATCAAGCTGTTTAAAAATGATGATCGTGCAAAGTTGAGAAAGTAAGTTACCTTTTAATAAAATTGAAGAATAAATAACGATTTAATTTTCCGACGTTGTATACCAAATACAGAGACAAAAATAGAAAAATAATATAATCTTAATTAGTAATTCGGAAAATCACAAGGAGAGGTTCAGTTACCTATTAAACGTAGGCGCTGTTCTACCACCTAATCATTGAAGTAAACGTAAAGTTTGATACATGAAGAGTATGTCTGAGTATTAAGTAAACAATTAAGTTTAAGACAAAAAAAAAAGAAAAAAGAAACAATATTTAATACTAAAGATCATTTGAAACATAACAAAAATCATAACTAGTAAGGTCAAATAAACTGCAAATTAGTTAGTTTGTGACATAATAAGATATGCTTTTTCTTTAAGTTTTCTTAAGGATACTAGTTCTCGATCCAGGTTGACCAAGTTATATACTACAGTAATTTGATATGAAAAAACACGTTTGAAAAATTCAGTTCTGTGAAGAGGAGGAGTAAGTCTACCTTTGAATCGGATATTTATGTTATGCACATCAGTTTGATGGGTAACTTTTTCAAATAGGTATGGAGGTGCTTTAGAAAATAAAATTTTAAGGTAGAAAGTCGCGGCATGCAGAAACCGACGTTTTTTCATATTCAGCCACTTTAATTCCGTTAACTTGTGTGAAATTCTTTCAAATTTTCGTATACCAAAAATTAGTCTCAGACATGAGTTTTGAATTTTTTGGATTTTTAACTGTGTTTTAAAATCTAACAAGTTGAAAATGCAAGGCATTGTCGCAACGAACTTCGTATTATCCAAATATGGAAAGAATGGCAAAGTTATAATTAGCGCCAATAGACCGTCATTGCTAACTTTCTAGTATCCACATATTTGGATTTTTGAAATAAACTTAATTTCCCGAGGGCATCGGGTATCTGTGGCCCGATTTTATGGGGATAGGATATTTCAACTCAGCTATGCCAGAGGAGTCTAAATATATGCCACACATTGATTTTGGACGTATTTGAAATTTTAATTTTTTCGACGGAATATCGCGGGGTCTCGGCGTCCCTGTTGCCGGATTTTAATGCACATCAAAACTTAAGCTTTGGACACCAAGCTGAATCGATTGATGTATCACACAATGATGTCCGACCATTAGAAAGGCCTCGGACGGACGCACACACGGACGCACGGACGACAAATCGATTTCATAAACGAACGAAGTTCGTTGAAAATGGACCATACACTGTATCGCAGTAATTAAAATTAGAGAAAACTAATGATTCACATAGCATCATTTTTGTTTTTTTGTTTAAATAGTGACGAATGTGGTATAGATGTTTTAGTGCTAAGTAGGCTTTTCTAATGCACTTATTAACATGAAGTGTAAATTTAAGGTTAGTATCTAAAATTAAACCCAAATTTTTAGCATTATTACTAAATTTAACCACTTTATTACCGATGGAAATTTTAAAGTTTTGTACATCAAAATTCATGCGTAATTTTTTAGGATCAAATAGTAGAAGTGTAGTTTTTGACAGGTTTATACAGAGTGAATGATCTAGAACTATTTTATGTAAGTTGTGTAGGTCTAAGTTTAAATGCTGTCATAGATTTATCCGCCGAAAATAAAAGATATAGTTGTGTGTCATCGGCATAAATGTGATGTTTTGTAAATGTTAATACGTGATGAAAGCGACTTGTATAAATACTATATAGAAGCGGACTTAATATTGATCCTTGTGGAACTCCTGAGGTAATTTGAATACAATTTGAGACAATGTTACCATTTTTTACGGACTGCATTCGACCCTCCAAATAAGATTTAAGAAAATTGCAGGCAGTTTCATCTAAGCCAATGTATTTTAATATGTTTACTAGTAATGTATGGTTGATTTGATCAAAGGCTTTAGAGAAATCAAGTAGTTCTAAGATGGTTAATTTATTGTCGTCTGTCGCTTTAACAATGTCGTCAACAATACAGTTAAGGGCTGTTTCACAACTAAAACCTTTTCTGAAACCCGATTGCAGAGGTGGCAGGATATTATTTGCTGTTATGTATTTGTTTA
This sequence comes from Abscondita cerata, assembly GCA_030710515.1. Classification (NCBI taxonomy): domain Eukaryota; kingdom Metazoa; phylum Arthropoda; class Insecta; order Coleoptera; family Lampyridae; genus Abscondita; species Abscondita cerata. The sequence goes on from JALBCR010002185.1 coordinate 65,134, forward strand.
GTTGGGTATGTACAATTTTTTCCAGCACTTTGGAAAGAATTGGTAATATGCTAATGGGTCTTAACATGTTGAAATCAGTAGGATTGTTGTTTTTTGGAATATGTATCACAAGAGCGTATTTCCATTGTGATGGGAATATTCCTTCTAAAAGACATGTGTTAAGAATGGTAAGATATATGGACAGCAAAGTCTAATGAAGTCAATGTTTAAGCCGTCGCTTCCTTCAGTTTTATATTTAATTTGTGTTAATAATTCGACAGTTTTCTCAGGACTGACTAATCTAAATGAAAAATTTATAGTGTTACGTTTATTTTTGTATAAGTTTAAAACCGATGTATTAAGTTTGTGATTATTATGATTATTTTGGGAAAAATATTTGTTCAATGCATCATCAACATTATTTAAGATATTCGGTAAAGATATTTCATTTGTGTCAATTAAATTATACCTTTTTAATAATTTCCACATAGCTGTAGGAGATTTATTAAATTGAAACTCTTTTCTCTACGAATAGCAAGCGTAGTTAAATTCCTCAAGTCTTTGTAATACGACCAATGAATCGGATTTTGTGTTTTTTTAAATTTATGTAAAGCTGAATCGCGGTGTTTCTGCATAATTTTAATTGTGTCAGTCAGCCAATGTGATGGCATTTTAGTAACTCTTTTAGTAATTAATGGTGCATATGATTCTATACGATTTGATAAATGATGGTTAAAATAATGTACTTTATCATCTACATTTGCTATTCTAAATATATTGTCGAAAGGGATTTGTTGCAGTGAATTTATCACTGACTCTCTGTTTATTTCTTTGAGTGACCGGTATATGACTGTTTTATTTATGCTATGTTTGGTTAAATTTAGAGTACAAGTAACTAATTCATGATCGGATATATTGCTATCATATGTAACCTCTATTTTGATAGATGAGAACATTAGGTCGACCAGATTTTGTTTTGTTTTACATAATCTAGTTGGATTGGATACAAGTTGTGATAGTCCTAAACTTCTAGTCATCTCTAGCATTTCAATTGTGTGTTTGTTGGTAGTATCTAAAAAGTCAAAGTTAAAATAACCGCAGAGCAAAACTGTTTCTCCACGAGGGGTCAATAATGATAATGTGGTTTCCAATTCGTTTATAAATAATTTACGATCGTAGATTTCAGATCGATAACATACACCACAGATTATGTTTTGTTTATGAATCGAGACAGAAATCCACACCTGTTCAATGGAATCAGAGGACCTAATTTGTTTAAAGTTGTAACAATTTTTATGTATATATTATGTGTATATATATTTATATGTGTAAAAATTTGTTTAACGCAAGTCAAGAACTACTTCACCACCATACTTCCTGTTTTTAATGTATTTACTATAGATCAGGTCCGGAAGAAGAGTATGACGAGAAAGAACAATTACTGCAGTAAGTAGTGGATCTTGAAAAGAATTTGGTAAAAATTATATTAGACGACGGAAAACTGGAAATGAAAACAACTCCTCCTGTAAAAAAACAGTAAAACTTTTATGTTGCTCATCTGGTAGTCAAAACACAAAAAGTTCCTTCTGTTCAACTAGTCGAGCAATAAAAGAAAGGGATCTAGCTGCCGCTTCTCATTTTTCTGGCAGATACGATATTTGTGATAGTGAAGGTGAAGAATCAGAGCAGGAATCTCAAAATGTCGAATCTGAACAGGAAACTCAAAATATTGAACCAGAACAGGAAAGTCAAAATTTTCAAACACCGTTAGAAGAACTCAACCAACCAACTCAAGAAAAACTTTTGCAACCAAGGGTTCAACCTGCAGCAATCCAAAATGTTTTAAGACGCCCTCAACGTATATCAAGAAATAAACCACTAAAAAATAATGCTCTACAATATTTACAAAATAGAAAGGAAGTGGAACTTAAATAAAGAAGCGAGAACTTGATATCGAAGAGAGAAAAATATTATTAGATGAAAGGAAAATGGCATTAGAAGAACAGAAGTTAAATTTTGAGATGGAAAAATATGGGAACGAAAAGGAGAAACAAGCAAAAAGATTAAAACTAGAAATTGACGAACGGTTTCAGAAAATTTTATTGGAGCGGCAGTTGGCTGAGATTAATTCAACTTTAGTTAAACATTTAATTAATAAATAGAAATCACAAATAATTGTATTAATAAAGTATTAAGTGTTACATCAAGGCTTATAAAATATGATCATGCAATGTTTAAATACTCTTCTAATTCTGGTGGAACGACGTTAAAATATTGCGATGTTTGACCATGATACAGACAAGTATGACGTACTTTACATATCTTGCAATATTATTTTTTGTTTTTTTTTAAAGTCCAAAAATGCAAATTCATTAACTACTTTCCCAGATCCCCATTCTACTGCTTGTCTAAGAACTTTCATAGAATTGTTAAATTCTTCCTGCTGGGGCGTTCAATTTCGACTAGAATATGGACGCAATAACAATGGTTTCATTGGTTATGCACAGTCGCCATATATTAAGTAACGTTTACCATTTGCTAAATTATTTATTTTCGTTTCCGGTTGTTCATATAAATTGGATTCTCTAAATATCCCGGCATCATGCCTTCTCCTAGGAATTGCCCCATTCAAATTAATTATAAGTCCACCTGGACACAGCAAGGATTGATACTTAAGACAATGCTGTCTTTTATGACCGAAATAATATTCTTCTTGGTTCACTGTTGGTCTACATATGAGCCTTGCTGTGCCATCTATAAACGCCCAGCAGTTTTGTAATGCTTTTGTTGCAACCGGGTTAGAATAGTATTCTAGTTTATGTTCATCTAACCGTGGAATTTGGTTCAAATTGTCTATGAGGAAGGACTTGTTCTGAAGAATCATATCTATAACTTTGCCTCTAAATCTATGTACCTATTAGGGTAGGCAAGCCTTCTCAATAAAATACACAATCCTTCTACATTACTAGTTTTACAATTTCTTTCAGCTTCTATGATCGGTGGATTGCCAAGAGACAAAGTCTCCTAATATCCTGCTTTTTAAAACTAAAATACGCAGTAAACTCTTCTACATTTAATCTGTCTAGATTCAGTCTACCATACGTAAGTGATCTTACTCGAGGAGCTCTTCGAAGATTTAAAATATTGTGTACAATTGCCTTTTCAACTTCATCATCGCTTAGGTCCACAAATGCCGCAATATTCAACAAATCTTCCATAATGATTTATTTATTTTCACGTACAAAGCTTGACGTATACATTTTTACGTATTGCTAAAAGTTTAATTTAAAATCGTACGTTAAAACTATTACGACAAAAATGACGTTGACGTTCTCGTTTAACGTATCACTCAAAACGGTTTGCTAAAACTCTCTATTATTGAAACAAAATAAGCACTACAGTTTCGTTTAAAATGAAACGGTTAAAAATCATCACAAATGTAATGAAACAAAATGATCGAAACTCTGCTTGACAATTATCACCTAGGTTGAACTTAGGAATTAAAATACAAACGAAACATGAAATTCATGTTACGAAATTGTTTCAAAATAAGATTGATTTTGTGTTTACTGGGAAGTGGGATATATGCGTAATTGAAACATATTCAAAAGAGAATATTATCAACTAATTGAGAATAAACATTACTTGATATTTATGATCAAAGAAGGCTTAATTAGTGGAGAAACATTGAATTTAGAAAACAAAGAAGAAAAATTAAAAAACAATTTCCTGCTTAATTAGTTATTTATATTTTAGTAGTACGTGTTTTACCCGCCAAGAGTATTACTGTATTATGTGTTATGTGTACTGCGGTTTATGACGTTGTTTAATCTAAATTGAAATAGCCCAGAAGATTTTTGATTGATTATTCTATCTCGAATAGGTGCTCTAGCTGAAGCTGGTTGGTCCACGAGAAGAACTTCTCAAGATTTTGATCTTTCTGAAGTTAGTTACATTTGTATATATCTGTAAATTCCGCTCTTCTAAATGCATTTTCTGTTATTATCTTCTGAGTTATATAAAAATAATCTTTCAGTATAATTTTAAGAAACTTTAATAGTATATTTTGTTTTAATGAATGCATAAAAGCGATACATTTTTTAATGGAGGATTACTGTTTAAAGTTTTGAAAAATTTTTTTATTCTACGTCTTATAATAAGATAGAAGTTATGCGACAGTTTCAAAATAAAATCTTTTAACATTTCATTTTTTGCAATTTTTTGCACGATAGAGTTAGTGGGGTAATACAATTTTTAAAAAATGTTTCCTAAGCCCCGCTTACAATATACAAACACGATATTTTTAAGAAACGTTGGTCTTATTTTAACGAAAGTGGGTATTTATTCATTTTTTATACTAGCGGAAGTTGGTTTAGCTTTTGAACATAACCCGGATAATTTAAAGGACACTAGGGAAGGGCATTATCTTCTTTTAATAAATTCAAAAATAATTTTAAGATTTTTAAATAAAAGTTGTTTCTAATTATAATTTAAAGATTAGTAATTTTTTTTGTCTAAAAACTTTTTAGATCCGATAATTAATAGCTGATGAGTTACGGTAATCACATAACATTTTTTTGACTTAATTTAACAATGTCTCGATAAATATTATTAATGCAAAAAATTGTTTATAAAAAATTATTGTAAATTAGGTTATCTTACAATGTTTATTTAAATTTAGAATCTTCTGACTCTAATTCAAAGTTGAAAAAAAAAATTTGCAGCTATTTGAAATTATTTTTTTTAAATTAATTTTGAGAGATCATATCTAGAAGTGTAATTTTTAAGTAATAAAAATTGTATGTTAATTTTAAAATTTTTAATCAAAACAAACAAATCAAGCTTTAAAAAATTTTAATTTCATAATTTGTTGAACTCACAGTACATTAAAAATAGATTAAATTTTATAAAATTAAATGAATTAGTTACAATCTTCTACCAAAGGATGCGTTTGATATAAAACTTTGGTATAACTTCTTTTCGAAAATAGAGGGTTCAAAGCAAATTACTATCATTTTTATTTACTCGTTAGGGTTTTCTTTTAATTCCAAATTGATGATATAAACATTATGCTTATGCATTCATGTAGCGTACGTATATAGCGATCAAGAGGGTTTCTAAGAACATTGAAAAGTACTTTAACACTTTTGTTTATTTGTTATGGAACATTAAAACTTGTCATTAGAAGGTACTAAAAGTTTTCTGTCTAATTAATTTTGAAAAGAATATTCAAAATTAAATACAATTGACTCAGCATACTTTTATCAGTGAATTTCTGTTATTTTTTTCTTCTTAGAATTAACTTACAAAGCGAATTACAACTAAAGACGTCCTTCTCGATTAAAAAAAAACTCAACAGATTCATCTTTTCGAACTGGGTCCGAAGCAAATAAATTGTTTATGTAAATAATAACCACAATGGAAATACATAAAAATGATGATTTTCTGATTGTATTTAACCGATTGACCTCAACTTGGTCGCGTTTTACTTGTTAAAATTTCGAAAAAAAATATACAAAAGTTTAGATCGTTCAGGAGAAGATTGTAACTAGTTTACGGGTAATTTTATAAAATTTAACCTATGTGCTGCGGATTTAACAAATTTTGAAATAAAATTGTTTTGTAAATGTTTTTGTTTAGTTTGATGCAAATTTGTAAAAACTTTTTTCTTTGAACTTCGATTTACTTAAAAAACGATGTCGTTTTTATGATAACGTATCATATGATGTTATAACTTGTGTTGAGGCAAATAAATATTATTTCTTACAAATTAAATTGTGGTTTTATTTATAATCAATGGTTTTATTGAAGTTGGAAATAAAATTTAAAAAAAATTTGCAAATTCAACTATTATGATGCACTGGAATAAATTTGTAGCAAGCTAAATTAGTTGAGCCCACATTTTTTATTTTTTATTGTGCACGTGCAAGTTATTTTCCGATAAGAACAAACAGCTTTGAAAACTGATGAGTTTGATTCTTGAATCATTCTCGAATGTAGACACCGATGTTGCAATTATGAGATGCACTAACAGAATCAATGGTTTACAAATTAACAGTTTAGGGATCGACGATGAAGGGGCATCCGTTGCTTGTAGGAGATTTAGTTACGAAAAAATATTAACACGTTAAGCGCTACGAGGTATAATGCGTGTGCCGCACCTGATTTGGTTCTTTGGGCCTCGCGACACATATGTTATGTCTCATTGCTGGCAGTTCTATTTGGCCGCGTAACATAAGTCCTGTGCCTCGCTGATGTGATTTTCTTATGGGAGCCGAAAGTGCGTGGCCCGAGGGACCAGACCTTGATGTTGGTCCGTGGATTTTGACTTTTTTTTGGCTGGTTTTAGGGAATTTGAAGGTAACAATAAAACAGACTATACCTATCATGTAAAAATATACTTTATTTGGAATAAAACGAACGTAAACACTAATATGTCAGAATTTTCATTTTTTTGGGCATTATGGTCTTCAAAAACATTGAATACAATAATATTTGCTACAGGCAGAACATTGCCATTTGGAACGCGACCCTTTACTTAGGGCAACTTTTCGCCCATCTTTTCTTTGAGATTTCGATAGCACACGACACAACGCAAACGCGAATTTGTTTCCACTAACACATGTTCATTACTTACTTCATTGTTGTCTTCTTCAAAAGTTTCGTTTAGATTAGTCTCCACGAGTCCAAGTAGAGATATGCAGAGTTGTTCTCGGAAATCTGTGATTGAGATTCTATTCTGAGTAACCTCCTTATAAACTATATGAGCATTTACTACGGCCGAACCTAATAGAAACTCTATGGCCAGTTTTCTGTACCATTTGGTACTTCTTCGTAAACAATGCGAATAAGCCTTGACCTGATCGGAGATATCAATGAAAGATTTTGCATGATTATAATCAAGGATAGCTTCCGGTTTTTCAATTTCATCACCTCGTTTCTGTATTGTTTTTGTGCGTCCGTGTGAACAGTACTCAACATAAGGACGTCCTTTTGTCGTGCCATTTTAATACTACTATTCCTGTATTACTTTCTTGCGCCACTACGTCTTTACGCTTTAATTTTTTTGCACTATGTCCTTTGGATTATATTTACGATTGGTACGTAAAGTACCAATCAAATGGGTTTGTTTTGCTAACAATTTAGTTGCCAAAGAAACACTTGTATAGAAATTGTCAGTGTATAATTTTCGACCAGCGTCCAAAAGTCCTTCCATTAGGGATAACACTACATTTTCGGATGCCTGTCCTCCTTGTACGCAGTCATTACCACAATATATTTTCAAATTATAAGTATATCCACCTTCACAACACAGCTTATAGACTTTTATGCCGAATTTATGTCTTTTGTTTTTATGTATTGTTTGAACCGGAGGCGTCCACGGAATGGGACCATAGTCTCATCTATACACAATTGTAAACCAGGTGTGAAAATATTTCGAAATCTTTCTAGTAATTTGGTTACCAATGGACTCAGTTTTCGAAGTCTGTCGTTGTCAAGCGAAGCATCTTCATTATCGCTGAAATGCACCATAGCTAAAAGCAGTTCGAATCTGTTTCGGGGTAAAATTTTGGAAATTTCATTGGAATACAAAGGACTCTTCCTCCAATATGATCGCAATGTTGGCTGTTTCACCAAACCCATCCACAGAAGAACACCCAAAAATTTTTGGATTTCTAAATTATTAGTAGGAATCCATTTCCTAACACGAGATTTTGGCTTATTTGGTTTGGCCAAGCATTGTTCAGCGTAGCGATTAGTTTCCACTACAATATGGGTCACTATTTCATCGGTCAAAAATAATTTGAAAATATCAATTGGGGCTTTGTTATAGAAATCTTCATATATTTGAGCGTCAATACCAATATTCTGAACGAGAAAAGGAAACTGTTTTAGTGAGGTACCGTCGACTACACGCCAATTTAGTTGGGACAGGTCACTATTATTACCTTCATCTTGGATCTCTTCGTTTTCACTAGCAGCACTCTCCACGGTAAATTGTGCAATAACTTCTTCTATTACTTGATTCATATTGTCATCCCCTTGATTATTAGGTGTACAATTTTTTCTCGGCTAGTTGAAGCGCCATCACTTGAAATGTGCTGTTTTTCTCTGAACAATTACCTCTCAAACGTTTTTCTTTGGTTGAGCAAAATTACTTGTAGAACTACTATCGCTACTGTCTGTCTCACTGCCACTTGGGGAATACTCATCAGATAAGTATACATCACCAAATAACTCATTATTGTCACTCTCTTCATCCGATAACATTTCATTCCACAAACGCGCAAGTCTTTCTTGCTGTTCTTCATAGCTCGGCATTACTAAATTTATAAATAGTTTACACTAAATTCCACGCAGTAATTTGGACCACAATAAAAATGTACGTACAATACAAACGACGCTCTAGTACTGAATAATACCTAACATGGCTCAAACCGCGAGAACACGCGTGTCTTGAATTGCAAAAACCGCGACGCAACTTATGTAGCGCGTGGCCTCACTGGTCAGTAGAGGTCAGCGGGCCGCGCGACATACGAGTACCCCAAAAAAAAAATTGGAAAACAGCTAAACTAATAGGATTTGAGGAAAAATTTAACTGAATATGCTAAACTGCAACCAAAAGTAAGTGAATTTGACAATTATAACAGTTTGGCCCAGTGGACGGGATTTTCTAATTCTACTGTAGCGCTTAACGTGTTAAGGCTTGCGTATATTTCCAAAATTTATAATCAATGCTATTATCTTATGTTTTATATTTTCGATTGTATATAGTGCGTATTAAATGTATTTTCTGTACCTACGGGTTATTTGTCTATATATGAGTTTTTGAAACACGTCGTAATTAACAGATAATTTACCTTAGTATAATTTAAATAAGTATTGTTATTGGTACATAAAAAACATTAATATAATGAAAAAAGTTTAGATCCATCAGTGATTATCAGACTGTAATGCTTTAAAATGTTATTAACTAATTAAATTACGTATGCATTTTTTGTTTCAAAATCTCTCGCTATCATTAATTTTAAGGAAATTGTAAATTGCGTAAAAAACTGTAACACTTAGACATAGAACACCCTTATATCATTCGAAAGAAGATTTTTTCTTAACGCTATGAAGAAATATTTAGACGTAAGAGTAAATTTGTTATGATTTGTTGGATTAGAAGATAATGATTTTTTTTAATACTCCATATTTTAAGAAAAGTCGACGTAACTTAGAGAACGCTCTGTATTTAGGTATAGGGAACCTTCATAAAAATTACTGGCAATCAAACAACGCAATAAAATTCAGAGTGTTCCATAAGCAAAACATAACTTTGATGCGCCACACTTTTTTGAGACATATACTGTGTATTTCAAAGTAATTTAAAACGTAAAATTTATTAACCTGAAAAAGCTACTAAAATGACAAAACTTGTAAAACTTTTACAATATAAATCTCCGTCCCGTTGGTGGTGATTTATCCTGTACATTATATTCCGATGAGATCACCTTAATATCTGGTTAGCTCTGATTTGCATCGTGCATATTAAGTTTCTAATGATTTCATAATAAACAAAACAATAAACTAAATAGTCATCATATAACTACAGTTAGATTTTTAGGATGTATGTTAGAACATAAATTAGATTTTAACATGCATGTTACAATTATTAGTGAAAAAATAAGTAAATCTATTATTCTGTTGCGAATATTAAAGGCAAATACATCGCCTCAAATCATTATAAATGCTTACTATGTGTTATGGAATTTTGATTTGGGGTCATAATCATTCTGCAGAATTAGCCTTTAAATTACAACGTAAAGCTATAAGAGTAATAGCCGGATTAAATTTTAGGGACGTCTGTAAGCAATCGTTATATCTTTAAATGCAGTACCTTTTTATGCTTATATATTTTGGAAGCACTTTACCAAGAAGAATGTAAATTATTTTGGAGAAAAATAATATTAAACTTAATTTTTGTAAATTGGCAAAAACACAAAAAGGCATTAGTTTTCAATCTCGCTATTTGTTTGATTTTTTAATTGAAAATATAAAAAAATGTCTTTTGATCAATTTAGGATATCAACTGAACGGTTTCTCTTGAGGAATGCTTTTTACACGTTTGAAGGATATGTAAAGTGTTGTCCAAATATGTGTACTAATTACTTTGCCTTATATACAGGGTTTTCAAACTTAAGTCGGCACTATTGCTAACTTTGTTATTATTAGAGCTACAGGGTCGGTTAAATAGGCAAACTAGGAGCATTTGTTTCTCTCATCACTATAGTGAAAACAGAATAAAAATCGAACATCGCGATGGCGAGTTATGTCAAATTGTTCCATTTTTTCAAATGGGACACCCTGTGTACAATATCCTCAATCGATAGGAAATTGAATGCTGAATAAAAACTGTCTTATTATTTTTTATCCTGAAGTCAAAAATGATAGAGTTATTTATGATTTTCCAATTAAGTTTAAAGTGGCTGTGATTTTATAAACTACAATCGTTTGTTGTATAAATGTCATCAGGATTAAAATGTCAAATTGAAATTTCACTGGTAAACAGTTTATAGCCACTAAAAACGTTTACAGGCGGGCTCAAAAATGCTTAGACGAAGACGGTGACATTTATAAGCATCTAATTCGAATTTTTTTTTAATGTTCACAGAATAAATTAAAATAAACCATATCCTTTCGCTTTATGGATATTCCTTTTTTTCCATTTCATTTACCACTTCTGCTGGATAGAGCCACCATGAATTTTGTATGTTAATCTATTCCCATCACGAAATATTTATTTTAAGCGTCTGGCGTGAACAAGATTCAAACCGCCTCGACCAACGGTTTTTCGACTAGTAAATTGGACTACGTCCTTGGTATTACTACTCGACCACCCGCGGATGTGATATTCTTCCTACTTTCTACTTTAAGGCAAAGTTATAAATAACTAACACAGCCACCTTAACCAATTTTGAAAAATCATCAATAGCTCTGTCATTTTTGACTTTAGCTCTGTCATTTTTTACTTTAGGATAAAAAATAATGGGACACTTTTTGTTCAGTATGAAATTTTCTATCAATTGAAAATATTGTCTACAGGGTGTCCCATTTGAAGAAATGGAACAATTTGACGTAACTCGCGAAAGCGATGTTCGATTTTTATTCTGTTTTCACCCTAGTGATGAGAGAAACAAATGCTACTAGTTTGTCGATTTAACCGACTCTGTAGCTTTAATAATACAAAGTTAGTCAATAGTGCCGACGTAAGTTTGAAAACCCTGTATATTTGTTGAATTTCACATATTTAATATTGACGAATGTAAGTACATTTGTTCGATAACATCATAAATATATTATTAATATTAGTGTCGACTCGTGCTAAGGTAACACGTCTGAAATTAATTTGCAACTTTGTCGGAAGATGTGTAAGCAATTACATAAGTCGATTCTTCTATTATTATAGCTAACTAAGAGTTGACAAAAATAATATCTTCACAGCAGCCGATTCGAGATTGTTATTTTTGGCAAACTTAATTAGCTATAATAATCAAAGGATAAACTTATGTAACTGTTAACACATCTGTCGACAATGTACAATCAATGAATTAGAGACCTTGGCGAGAGAGACTATATGAGTTGGTAGACCCCAGTTGAGATGGAGCGATGATATTAAAAGAGTGAGTGGTTTGAAGTGATAAAAGTTGCACAAAATCATAAAAACTGGAAAAATATGAAGGTGATCTAGATCTGTTGGACAGGGAACGGCTAAACTAAAAAGAAAAAGATGCAGGCGAGAAGAATTAATGCATATGAGAAAACGACAGTGAATTTAGAATATATTCGATTGACTCGATCATTGTGCTGGGTTTTTACAACAACAATAATCGATAAACTGCAAGTTCATCAAAGGGCTATTGAAAGAAAAGTACTCGGAATTACTTTGAAGTATCGTAAAGCAAACATTTGGATAAGGCAACACGCGAAAGTGGATGATATAATTAAAAAGCAGGCTACATTTAAGTAGACCTGGGCAAGCATATGGCAAGGTTAATCAGATTCTTGGTGAGGAAGACTAGGAGTTAATTGATGATATTAAAAGAGTGAGTGGATTTAACAGGTATAAAGTCGAACATAAGAATTATAAAAATTGGAAAGGTATGAAAATCTAGATACGTTAGATAGAGAACGGCTAAGCTAAGAAAACTATACAGGCCAGAAGAATTAATGCATATGAGGGTAAACGACAATGAGCTTTGAATGGATTCGATTGATTCGATCATTACATCTATCTCTAAAGCAAAAAATAATGTTGCAGGTGTGTTTGCAAAAACACAAACGAAATGGATTAATTTAATTAACAGTTATTTAACCAACTAATGTATTAATATGAGCATTTAACAATCGTTAATATATGAGGTTGTTAATCGCCGTTTAATCCACGAGCTAGTTACACAACTTTTCTGTCGTACTTAGTAATTTTAAAAATAGAGAAAGGAGGTGTGCGGGTGTCTTTTAAAACTCAAGTTGGTGTAAAGATATGCTATTGTGAAAGCACCTTTCCGAAAGCACTTACTGTGAACGCATCATAATGTTTGAAATATGAAACATAACTTAACGTGTTCATGTTGTAATAGTTTTGAAGTATTTTTACAGGAGACATATTATACTAAAAATTCTTTATCGATGAGGGTGGTTTAACATTCACAATTTGTGGTTTAGTCATTTTACAAAACATGCGCATCTGAAGTTTATGAAAATCCATAAGATATTAACAGAAATAAGGGATAGTAAATCATTACCGATTAATATTATTTATGTTTAGAGGGCTTGTCACGAAAGTGACACATATCAAAGTAGCAACCTGAGATCGAAACTTCAAAATATCACTGACCAGTGTGGAAATAATTCATATCATTCACGGTGGATGATATGAATTCGGCCAATGGATGAAGTCCTATTCCGATCGTCAATTTTCTAGTTTTATAGTTTATACACAAATTCGGATTATTAGGATTTACGAGGATATATTGAAAAATTCTTAGCCTACTATAGAACCAAACAAAATTTCAATGTCAAAATATTTTATTACTCCTCCTCTTAATTGGATACATTTACTTTAAAAAAAAATGTTTCTTCTTGCTCTGCAAACCAGACCTCCACAGCTTCTATTACCTCCTTGTTGGAAGAAAATGTACGACCTTTTAAACTTTTTTTCAGTTGAGGAAAGAGGTGATAGTCGGACGGAGCCAAATTGGGTAAAGTAGGGGGAGTGTTCTAATAATTCAAACCCTAAATCACAAATTTTTTGCATGGCAACATGAGATTTGTGTGCAGGGGCGTTGTCCTGCAAAAACAAAACACCTTTGGATAGCTTTCCGCGCCTTTTCTCTTTAATATTTTCCCGTAGAGTGGTCAGTAATGTCGAATAGTAATCTCCAGTTATTGTTCTACCCTTATCCAAAAAATCAATCATGATTACTCCATGGCAATCCCAAAAAACTGAAGCAAGAACTTTTCCAGCAGATTTTGGACACGAAACTTCTTAGGTCTTGGAGAACCAGAGTGCCGCCATTCCATCGATTGTTGCTTTGTTTCTGGATCGTAGAAGTGTACCCAAGTCTCATCAATAGTAACAATTCGGTTTAAGAGGTCTACATCGTTTTCAAATCGAGCACAGATCGAACGCGATGCTTCTACCGTTGCACGCTTTTAGTCAACATTCAAACATTTGGGGATCCATTTTGCAGCAATTTTTCTCATGTCCAAATTGACGTGAACCATATGATGAACGCGTTCGTATGAAATATTCAGTGCTTCAGATATCCGTTATAGCTCAATTCGACGGTCTGATAAAATCATGTCATGAACTGGATCGATATTTTCGGGGACTGACACAGAAACTGGCTTTCCCGATCGGTCATCATCTTCAATGGAAAATTTATCTCTTTTGAAGCTTTCATTCCAATTTTTGACGGTCGCATACGAAGAACATTGATCACCAAGAGTATTAAGCATATCTTCGTAAATCTCTTACCTCTTAACCCTTTTAAATACAGGTACTTGATGATGGCTCGATACTCCAATTTTTCGATGTTCACAATTTC
>JALBCR010002186.1:0-40642 GCA_030710515.1 Abscondita cerata
GGCAGCAGATTTTTGACACGAAACTTCTTAGGTCTTGGAGAACCAGAGGTCGCCATTCCATCGATTGTTGCTTTGTTTCTGGATTGTCGAAATGTACCCAAGTCTCATCCGATAGTAAGAATTTGGTTTAAGAAGTCTACATCGTTTTCAAATCGAGCACAGATCGAACACGATGCTTCTACCTTGCACGCTTTTGGTCAACATTCAAACATTTGGGGATCCATTTTGCAGCAATTTTTCTCATGTCCAAATTGACGTGAAACATATGATGAACGCGTTTGTATGAAATATTCAGTGCTTCAGATATCCGTTTTAGCCCAATTCGACGGTCTGATAAAATCATGTCATGAACTGCATCGATATTTTCGGGGACTGACACAGAAACTGGCTTTCGCGATTGGTCATCTTCAATGGAAAATTTTAACCTCTATTGAAGCTTTCATTCCAATTTTTGACGGTCGCATACGAAGGACATTGATCACCAAGGGTATTAAGCATATCTTCGTAAATCTGCTTACCTCTTAACCCTTTTAAATACAGGTACTTGATGATGGCTCGATACTCCAATTTTTTCGATTTTCACAATTTCGGTGGACATCTTTTTTCATTTAATTTATTGCGTGACTCTGGTTTACTTTTTGACGTCAAACTTTACACTGACACTTCTAATAAATTATTGTTCGTTGCTATGGTAACGCAATATTTTGTTTATGCAAAGAACTGGTCTAGGCTAACTAGATATCAATACATCCTCGTATGTTTGTGTTGTATTCCTTTAAATAAAAATAAAAATTTCTTAAAATATCGTGCAAACGTTCCTCTGGTCACAAAAACAATCTTTTAGTGATATAATCCAATGAATTACATATGATCCAATTTATGCCGTCAAGGTCAAATTTGCGTTGATCTGTGTACAATATAGATCGATGATTTTTAGAAACTGATTGTCTTTTTTTATAAACAGGTCTTGTTGCTAAAGATTTCAGAATTGCAGGAAAAAAACCTATTTAAATGATCGATTGACTAAATAAGTCAGTGCAGGACTACAGCTTTAAATTGTCGAATTATGTTGCAGTTTATACCATCCGGACCGTGACTATTTTTGTTCTTAAGTTTAAACATTAGTCTGATTAATTCAACGGAAAAAATTCACCTAAATTTAAATAGCTAAAGTTTTCATCCATATTTCCAATTATAGGTTTTATGCCTCATTGAAGAGAAAACTGCAAATTAGGTTTTTGAGGATTGTCAGAATTAAAGATAATCTTGTTGAAAAAGTTATTTTACTGTTTTCACATAGGCAAACAAGGGATCTTTTTTTTATTTTATAGATGAGCTCAAGGTAAAGAACTTATTTTAAAAATGTACAAACCTTTCAAATTTTTACTAGATTTTTTAATAGCACTTGATAAATAATTTGTTCGGTTGCATTAGTATTTAAAACAAAGTTTGTAAGGAGAACATAACAAATTAATGAAGTTGTATGAGTGTTGTTGGTGTAATTCTGAACAACTGAACATTTTGAGTAAAACAGTCACAATTTCAAGCATCTTTTACATTACATTACTTATAGAGCACATTCTAGCGCAAAACTTCAGGTGATCACTGGATTAACCTAGAAACACATAAATCCGGATCTTTTAGGCCCGAATGATTTGAGATGCGTCATAACTGATTTGAAAAAGCACCTTCATGTCTAGATGTCTAGATATTCTAAACTGTGGGGAGACACATATAATAATGGCATCAAAAAAGAATGTGACAAACAAGAGAGTAGGTGATGAAGACTATGAAGAATACTGTTGCAGTGGGCAGCTGAACTTTATGATCTGTCTTCTCTGCAGAAAGTGATGTATCAGAAGCAAAAAAATAACTAACACAGAAGTCACAAATTGAATGTGTTTCTGGCAAATATTGTGGATCTACTAGTGATGATGGGGATCGACAATTCTGGAGGATGATGCTGACGATATTGGTAATCCGACCTTCACTTCAACTTACAATTGCTCCTAGTGGTCTGGATTGGAGTCTGAAACCTCCAGCAAAAAATAAAATTCAACCACATAACATTATCCAGCGTGCGCCAGGACTGGCAAGAAAACACCAACAGAAGCGTTTCAGTTATTTGTAACTCATTCATGCGGGAGTTGACAGAAGCTGGATGTTCCTGCAAGAGAACTATTCATACTAAATTTGCTAATCCTATATACCGAGCCGCAATGTCCATATTTTGCTTTGAAGAACTCTAAAGATTCTTTTGGAAGATTTGGTCAGATTTCACGATAAGAGAACTTGAATACGCGTTTGGAAACCGATAAATTAGCAATGCAAAACCTGCGTCATACCGGATATTAATGTAACTATAGTAGATGAACAATTTAGAGGTAGATGCAGATTTGTTCAATATGCCAAGTAAAACCGGCTAAATATAGACTTAAAATATTTGTATGTGTGTATAGGTATAATTAAATAAATTCTTATTTAAATAACATTATTTTGTGACTATACATGATTCTACAAGCCTCGGATTATGTAAACGCCGATATTTTATCGGGTTAATAACACAAGTAAAAAGAACCAACACTTTTTTACTTTAGTCTTTTTTTGTTAT
Organism: Abscondita cerata; assembly: GCA_030710515.1. Taxonomy (NCBI): domain Eukaryota; kingdom Metazoa; phylum Arthropoda; class Insecta; order Coleoptera; family Lampyridae; genus Abscondita; species Abscondita cerata. The sequence continues at coordinate 2,612 of JALBCR010002186.1, forward strand.
AAACGGTTGGTTTTTTTAATTTATTATTCTCTACATTGTATATTGATTCAAAATTTATCGCAAACATACCTATTTTTGTAACCGAAAGCTGGTTAGGCAACTGAAAAAAACGCCAACAAAATACATTTTTTTTGCCTACAAACATTAGACAGAAAAATGTTTGCTAATTAATTTTAATCAAAATTCGACTTTGAATAATCATATAACGGAATTTTAGAAAAAATACCTTCCAAGCAGGAGAAATAAATAAATACGAAGGTAAAGTAAATAGTTCTCGACCTGACACAGAGATGGTGCTGCAATTAGCCAACAATTATGTTTCCTGCGTAGATGCACAAATTTTTTTCAGTAGACATCTTGCGTGTTTTTTGTTAAAATTATATATCGTGCGTTTATAAAATTCTTTGTTTTGGTTGTATTAACGCCTATGGAAATTCATCTAAAGTTGACAAAGTTTACGGAGACTCTCTTCCTTCCATGTCAACCGTTAAGAAATGACCAGCTGAATTTAAACGTTAAATTCCTTAAAGATGACCCAAAACTTTAACCACAACGGAAACCATCTAAAAAGTGCTTCATATCGTGTTGGACAATAAACGAGTGAAGATGAGTGAGATAGCTTAGGCTGTAGAGATATTGGAAGAAAGGGTGCGAAACATTTTGCTGGAAAAATTAAGGATGTGAAATCTCTGCGCAAGATGGATGTCGCATTTGCTGAATTCTGATCAAAATCAAATGCGAAAAGGATTTTGCAGCAATTTTTGGACCGATTTAACTGGGATCCGACCGATTTTGTGCGGCAATCTGTCAGATTGAATGACAACAGTGGGTAGAAACCGGTGGTTTCAGCCAAAAAAGCGAAGTCGATCACATCTGCTGGAAAGGTCATGGTTAGCTCTTATGATTCGAAAGAAATCATGTTAATTAATTATGTGTAAAAGGCAGAACAATTACAGGCAACAATTACTGTAATCGTTTTGGCCAGCTGGTGGCTTGAAGAAGAAAAATGTTTGTTCGCCAGAACAACGCACTTGCACACAAAACCGAGTGTGTTGACGATGTGAAAAACTGCGGAATTTGGGGTATGATTTGCTGGGTCATCCAATAAAGAATCTCATCATGTAAGCGTTGGAAAATTTAAAAATACAAAAAATTAAATTTATAGTGAATTAATTCATGCTAATGTCATCATCTGTAAGATATTTTTCGTTCCGTTGTAATTAATATCTCTGGTTGTAATTGTGTGTTGTTCGTCGTTAATCGTTAAATTTGTTCATTTAATTGCCAACTCATAAGACAATTATTTATAGAAACCCTGTGCATGATTATTATTTAGAAGATAAAAATTATGTTAAGTTATTGGCACGCGTATTAAAACGTTAACTAAAGTTTTATATTGATCATTAGTACTTGGATAGTGCTTCTTAGCCCATAAAACCGCCTCTCCTCAAACGTTTTCAAGAGAACCCAAAATCACCCTTGATCAAAAGCAATAACGCTAATGCTACTTTAGTGATGTTTAGTGCTGTAGTTTCTTAAACAATTTAATTTCTTGAAAAAATAGAAACAAAATAAATGTTCAGTTAAAGACATACTGTTAAAAAAAAATGTTAATTCATTTTTTTGGTTTAAAATAAAACTTACCCCTTTGAGGAGAGTATCCATCGATATATTCCCTTCTTTGAAGTAGATGGTAATGTCCGATGCTTTTCGACAAAATCTGGCTATTGAAAATAGAAAATAGTCGACAACAACTAGGTATTACAGGTTGATGAAACGGAATTAAATTGAATTTCACTTTCACTATGATGTTCGTGACATGCAATCATAACAAAGATAAAAACGTTTGTTCCAAAAACATAATTGTGATAAATAATAAGAATTCATAATTTCGATTTGTGACTATCACCTTATCAAAAATTAAAATTACAATCATTGAAAAAGTTACACATTTTGAAACTGAATAACTGGTGGATAATAAACAAAACAACACACCTTTCCTCTTTGCCCACTTTGCTTTCGTTGTAATGCTGCTAACCATTTCTTGGTGCCGTGTAAAATTTCTGTTATTTGACATTAACAAAAAAAAGTTAGATTAATTATTTAATTTCCATATTATTATTATAACTGGATCCTCAAATACTGGATCTAATAATCTGACAACTGACAGATACCAAAATGACATAAGGATGGTAGATAATCAGGCAATCACTCAACGTCTTGGTCTCTAGATTTTGAGGGGAAAATAAATAGTGAGAGGCGCGTAGCGCAGCGGATTTTATGCTTTGATAAAAGAGAAAAGTGTATTGCTTATTATTTAACTGTGAAAGCATTGATGCACTACACTTTTACGTTAAAAGTACAGTTACGGACAAGGTATATCTTAGTTAAATCGAAACGTATTTAGGACAACATTTCAATGTAACAAAATCAAATTATAACGGGCACTTTTTCAAAAGCATCAAAAAATTGTTAAGTGTACTTAATTGTTAGTGCTTTGTTAGTATTCCTTAGTGCATCTTATAATCAATGCCCTGTCACCAAGCATTTTCTAACAAAGTTCAAATTTTATTGGGCGCTATAATAGAGGAACTAATGAAAAATTTTTAGCCCATGGATAGTGTTTGTATTTAGTATTAACTGGATGTGATCATTCAATTTTTATTTTATTAAAATTGTAACTTACTTTGTGTTTTTAAATAAACAGCGGCTTGAAGAAGCACCCACTAGTGGTGCAAAACGTCGTCTCTACCAAAACCTAGAGATTTTTTCACACAGTCGTGCACATTCAATAAGGAGTTTTAATGGCTTCCTAACTACAACTTTGTTATCACTAAACTATTTGAAATAAGTGTCATTGACTACAAATTTGCTTTTCTAACGGTACTAGAACCAGAGCGCAATTGTAGCAAAATTATGATGCACCAAACACATCAATACCTTTATAAAGTGTTTTATTTATACCCTTGACTCTTCTATAAAAAGGATCTAATCATTTCATAAAAATAAAACGTCAGGAGACAATACTCAGTAAACGTTAAATACAGGGTGTTTCATGTACAAACGAAAGGAGGGCATTCTTTGGTTTATTTTATGATTAAAATATCATATAAACATAGGTTCGCAAACGCTTTCTTAGCGGACTACAAGGTGTTAAAATTTTTTTTCAAGTTTTTTGTTTATGGTTCCTGCAGTTCTTGAGATATTGAGTTCAAATTTAGTATGTAAATTAAACTCCAGGGGTCACATTTTTTAACAAGTCTGAAAACCGTAAGAATTATAACGGGTAATACTTTTTCAGCGGCTATGTCACTTTTTCTGCCCTGAACTTTTTTGTGGTGTTTTTTTGTCAAAAAATCGTATTTGTATTTAATAACTACTTTTACTATTTGCGGCATACAAACAGTTAATTTATTAATGGTCATCATTGAAATATTGTTTCAGTACAGCCTTACAGATTGTTACAGTACAAATAAGAAAAATAAAATAAAATATCAACAGTAATATTAAAATTTAATTTAACAATTATCGTATTTCTCTCTTTCAAGACATGACATACTAACAATATATGTAGATAAATACATTCACAAATCAAAATTAAATCACTATGCCCAAATAGACAATTAAACAATCATAGTTAACTAAGATATACGAGGATATATTGAAAATTCTTAGCCTACTATAGAACCAAACAAAATTTCAATGTCAAAATATTTTATTACTCAACATATTCTCCTCTTAATTGGATACATTTATTACAGCAAACCTGCAACGTCTCTAGACCTTTCAAAAAAATTTTCTTCTTGCTCTGCAAACCAGACCTCCACAGCTTCTATTACCTCCTTGTTGGAAGAAAATGTACGACCTTTTAAACTTTTTTCAGTTGAGGAAAGAGGTGATAGTCGGACGGAGCCAAATCGGGCGAATAAGGGAGGTGTTCTAGTAATTCAAACCCTAAATCACGAATTTTTGCATGGCAACATGAGATTTGTGTGCAGGGGCGTTGTCCTGCAAAAACAAAACACCTTTGGATAGCTTTCCGCGTTTTTTCTTTAATATTTTCCCGTAGAGTGGTCAGTAATGTCGAATAGTAATCTCCAGTTATTGTTCTACCCTTATCCAAAAATCAATCATGATTACTCCATGGCAATCCCAAAAACTGAAGCAAGAACTTTTCCAGCAGATTTTTGGACACGAAACTTCTTAGGTCTTGGAGAACCAGAGTGTCGCCATTCCATCGATTGTTGCTTTGTTTCTGGATCGTAGAAATGTACCCAAGTCTCATCCATAGTAACAATTCGGTTTAAGAAGTCTACATCGTTTTCAAATCGAGCACAGATCGAACGCGATGCTTCTACCCTTGCACGCTTTTGGTCAACATTCAAACATTTGGGGATCCATTTTGCAGCAATTTTCTCATGTCCAAATTGACGTGAACCATATGATGAACGCGTTCGTATGAAATATTCAGTGCTTCAGATATCCGTTTTAGCCCAATTCGACGGTCTGATAAAATCATGTCATGAACTGCATCGATATTTTCGGGGACTGACACAGAAACTGGCCTTCCCGATCGGTCATCATCTTCAATGGAAAATTTACCTCTTTTGAAGCTTGCATTCCAATTTTGACGGTCGCATACGAAGGACATTGATCACCAAGGGTATTAAGCATATCTTCGTAAATCTGCTTACCTCTTAACCCTTTTAAATACAGGTACTTGATGATGGCTCGATACTCCAATTTTTCGATTTTCACAATTTCGGTGGACATCTTTTTCATTTAATTTATTGCGTGACTCTGGTTTACTTTTTGACGTCAAACTTTACACTGACACTTCTAATAAGTTATTGTTCGTTGCTATGGTAACGCAATATTTTGTTTATGCAAGGAACTGGTCTAGGCTAACTAGATATCAATACATCCTCGTAACGTTGAAAAAAATATTTTCTTTGTTTTTTAGTCTGCGATAAAACGAATAGCCACGAGATAAGGATGTTTGTGTAAGTCAAGTAAAATTACGAAAAGTTTATTATTTAACTAGCGCCACTTTAACCCACAACCGTAATTAAAGTTACGATGGAAGTTGACAAATAAAGAATGAAAAAGGCAATGTCGAAAACAAAGGCTAATAATCTTTTAATTTCTTTGTACTAACGCAATGATGTAAATAGCCTTACTATTTAAAATACGCAATTTAATTTAATGTAACATACGTGTTTAGCCTGGGAAAGTAGTGTCCATTCCAGTTGAGTTATATTTTTACTCTGCTTCAATGTTAACTTGGCAAGTTTAATGTAAACATCTCAATTTGGGATTGATGAAAAAGCTAAAAAGAGAGAGTTTCTAATAATCACTAAAGAGATCACCGTTTTAACATTTTGCTTTTATCATTTTCTATAAGAGAAAACTTGGGGATATTCTACACCGAGTGATTTCTGTACATCGAGTTTGTTCTCCTATCATTACAGACGAGTAGTTGTTGATATCTTAAGGTAGGAGTGTACACCATTCTTAATACAGATTATCCCCAAAGAACCTGTTATCTAGAATAGACGGCTAATATTTATACATTGAACTGCGTTAGTTATCCGAGATTAAATCGTATAGAGAGTAGGCAAATACATAAACTACACATTGAACTGTAATGAAAATGCATCCAAATGTATATAACTGCTACCACGAAGTGATAGAAAATGAAATATTTACCTGCGTTAACTTTCCACTTTCCGTAAATCAAATAATAATCATCTTTCCATCCACAAATTTATAAACAAATTTTGCCTTCAGAATAATTGGCTTACTACCATTTCACATAGTTAGCTAACGCAGTTATAATATCAAAAATGTTCATCTTCACGGATCAGTCACAAATGAGCAAGTAACAATTGTCGGGATTTACATTCAGTAAAATTTAACCTTCAATCGGCTGTGTCACGTGATAAAATTTTTAGTGCCGGTTAAAGGTTTCTATTTGCTTCTATCCGTTTTAAATAGCTTCTGTATAATTATGCTTAGGATATTATCTTGTTGGAAAATGAATCCACTCCAATTGATTTTAGCACGTAAGGCTCTAAAATCCCTTTGCAACCTCTTTTTTTATTATTCCTTTAATTCCAGGTAACTCCAGGCTATAATGAAACCACCACCATGCAATTTGGCACACAATATGGCATTATTTTTTTCAAATTTTGATTCGTCAGTCCATAGAACGTTCTTAAAATCTTCTTTAATCCAACTTTGATACGTTTTTTTTTTATGTAGTATAAGTGATCCTGACTGGAAGTTGCAGCTCTAGGCTTCCCTGAGCGTGGACGATCTTGATTTCTGCTAGTATTCTTGTATCAAAAATATTGCACCACGGACCTAAACCTTGATAATTTAAGTTGAGCGGCATTGCAGTTTCTGTGTTTTTTCATACTACGGCCGTTTTTACTGTAGGCGTCACTAGTTTAAACTAAGAAAAAATTGCAAGTAATCAACTTGGTAAAAATCAAATAATACTTCAGAAACATGTGTTTTAGGAAACAACAATAATGCTACACATTTATCAGTGCCAAAGTAGAAAAATAGTATAAAAACTAGTTGCAAAAACACTTCAACCACTCATTTAATTATAAACTTACCGCAATTTGAAATTTTGATTGATATCTGCTTTCTGTCACTTGTGTCTTAATATTACATTCTTAACAAATTTTCAAATTCAATTAGAAACACATAAAATTAAGTAACTACAGTAATCAAATATACAAGGAATTAAACTAAACTGATTTATTTTTTCAGTCTTTTAAACAAAACAAAAACTATTTGGTTTATAATTATTAAATCTTCTTTTTATAATTAATATTTATAACATTTTGTAGGTGGTTGGATAATGGATCAAACGAAATAAAGAATTAACCCTTTAACTGATGCATTTGCGGTCACATACGTTAAACCTTTGTAATTAAAGATATAGATATGGTTATAAAGCTGTTTCTAACTTTGAAAAGATGAGAGAGTTGCGTTTTATCCAGTACAAGAAATGTTTAAATGATTCTTTGTTACATTTTCTAAGTTAAATTAAATAAATTTACATTTACAATTGAAATGTAAATTCTATTTATTTGATACAATTACTCAACCATTGAACCGTATCGTTACGTATCCTATTTGTATTTGAATCAAGGTAGTAGACATTATTAGTGTAGGGTGTAAAAAAGTTTAGACAAACGCAAAGAATACGCACTGACACACACACATACTGAATAACATTATAGGTTTTTCTTTTCTTACATTTTGAGAGTGAATTAGATCTGTCGGAAAAGAAAAACGAGGAAAACACAAGAAACAAATATTTTAAGATTGGAAATTATTAAAAAGATGTTTTCCGGAATAAAGTAATATGTCATAATAATAAATGGCTATAAAGGCGGTAGCGGTTGTATAGACCGATTTTTATTCTATGACTGCAAGGTGGTCGAGTTCAAATCCCTATAGAGCGATGAAAGATTTTAAGATGTAAATTTATTTAAATGCATGAAATCAATGGCCAGAATAATTGAAGCTATATAAACCCTTTCTTCGCAAAGCGAAAACATATTGCCCAGATTTTTATTAAGATAGTACGACGTTAAAATTTATTTATTATGTGTTATCTTAAAATAAACATTGTACGTTTTATTTTCATTTTAAAACCAACGTCAAAAGTATTTATTTTTAAACTTAGAATTCAACTGAAGCTATAACAGCACTTGCCATTTAAAGCTTTTCAAATTGGTATTTTACGAGCTTGGTTTTTTATTACCGTGCTCAAGATGTGACAGAAACTTAAATTTTAATTTCAACTTTAGGATTCAATTTTTAAAATTAAAATTGAAAATTCTTTCATATGCTTAATCATTCAGCAATAATGTTTTTAATATATAATTAGAATAAATACTATAGTACTGCTGTTGTTGAAGATTTTTAACAAGATACATATTTTGAATTTTTGGTTTATTTTGCTTTTTATTCAGGTGATTTATCAAGTACTGATCTTGTATAATCTTTCTTTGGCGTATAAGTCACGCCACCGATTTGTCAAATTGCGTTTATCTACCTATGTACACATTCAAAGATTGATGTTATTTTCTTTTACGTTAAAAGAATTTTATCAAGTTTGTTAGAGAGTAAAAAATTGTTTTGATTTAATAAATAATTTGATTTAAATATAAATTATTAAACAACCCTGATGTTGAAGAACATTTATGGTTTACTTATAGAGAGTACTACGTAACATGCTCGGAAACAGAGATAGAAATACCGAAAACATTTCAAGCGTAACTTCGAAGTGGGAATTAATTTATTTATTATTGCATATTTTATTTGTAAAAAATAGATACTTTTGAGCATAACAATAAAATTCAACACGTTACTACACCATATATTTTAAAACTTTCCAAATTTACCACATATATATTTTTTAATGTAATATACGAATAGTGTCGGTGCATGCGTACAAAATGATTTCGGCATCTCGCGGTAGACTCTGTGCTTTAAACTATGATAATAGGTGATTTAAGGATCACAAACGTTTTCATACCCCTAATTGCAAATAAAACATTGTTTTACAATGGGGACATCTAACAGGATCTTAAATCGTAGACAGGCTGTCCGTTTTCGAGTGCCACTATGGGGATCTCGCTTATCTTAAGAGATACGAAGTCGGTTAAATTATGCAAAGTTGCGCATTTTATACTAAATTACAATCTGAAATTTGAATATCTTCAATAATTTTGAAAATATCGAAAAAAAAACGAAAATTTCTGGTTTTGTTTTCTCATTTTATGCCGATAAACTAATAAATATATATAAATAAAAAAGAACGTCATCTAGAAATATTAAAATCCAAAATGGCGTTCAAAGAAAATGAAGTTGACAGGTGTTTCTCCGCCATGTTGAAAATAATTAGAAAAGTGATCTCATATTCAAATTTTCCATAAAAAAGTGTCTGAATAATGTCTTAGTTAGAAATGTCTAATCTGATTAGTTTATCGGCAAAAATTAAAAACAAAATCAGAAATTTTCGTTTTTTGATATTTTCAAAATTATTTAAGGTATTTAAAATTTTTTTGATTGTAATTCAGCATAAAAATGCGCAACGTTGCCTTAATTTAATCAACTTCGTATCTCTTAAGAGTGGCACTCCAAAAACGGACAGCCTGCATAGATTATTTTTATATCCGCCATTTTTTTTTCAAAAACAAGAAATCAAGTAACCATAAAATAATGTTTTGAGATTAATTGTGATTAGAATTGCAAAACTGGATTTTTTGAATTTCGGTCGACGTTTCATTATGTGAAGGATTTTAGAATTATTTTATTTTTTGATTTTGAAGATATCGCATAAAAGTGAATTATAACATTAAATACGGTATTATACAAATTATTAAATTAAACATATAGTTGTTTTTCGCATTTTTCATCATAAATTTTATCACAATCAAATATATTCTTTTTTCCATTTTTACTTTGTTTTTATAATGCACACACTATATATAACTAATTCTGATAATATAAAAGCAATGTTGAACCATTTACTTTGCTATACTCACAATAACTATTAAAACATAGTAACAGATATAATTCAAATATTTCAAATAATTAAAAATAATTTAGGAGAATTAATTTTAGGGGAATCAATGTTTACATTGGTCAATTTGGTCAAATTTACTGAAAAATGCTACGACTAACTACGACAAACTAATTAAGTTCGTTTCCGATTACGTTGATTGCAAGTGCAATTAAAACAGTAACATCGAATTTCTAACTAAAATAACTTTCTGTGCAAAAAGATAGTTAAAAGTTCTAAATATTATGTAATCGAATTCAAAAGTTTCAGTAAGTCTGAAGACAATGATAATTTGCTGAAATATCGAGGTGAACTCTGCAATTTTAAATACTCAGATTTCAAAGTTCAATATTAAAAATCGAGCATTAACATAAAAAGTATTTTAAAAAAATAACAGGAGGTGTTCAAATTTACATATTGTTGTTTTTCACTTAAGTCACCTTCAAAATAACAATATATAAAATTAGTTCAACAAAGGATTGGCAAAAGTCATTGAAACTAACGCAGTGGGTTTCAACCAGAAAAATGGTTTTACCATTTAGATGTGGCAGTGACTACTTTGTAGTACTCTATTGATACAAAATAGAGTGCGGTAATAGATCCTATTAATGCACTAGTACTTTCTGTCACGCTATTCGTTATTTGTTTTATTTAAGACTAATTGAAACAAATAACTAAATCGGTTGAGCTTACCTAACAGATAACCACTTAAAATTTATTATTCTTATTTAATAAATAAATTTAGAGTAAATACCATCCCAATTATTTGAAGAAATTATACTAACAATTAGAAAAAGACAAACAATTTTAATTATAGTTTGTGATTTATTATTAAAATTTGTTTTTTTTATTGAAAACTGATACACCAGAATTAGATTTAACTTACATAATCATGTATGAACGTAAGTAAATAACTAATTATAGATTATTTTAATACAGAATATGGTATTTGCAGAGAATGATTGTGTAGACAAGATCTAAAGAAACTCGGAGTATACGCGATATCGCAGTTTAAACCAACATTTATATTTATTTATTAAGTTGCAGCAATGTTTATATTGAAATAAGAGGTAACTTTAATAGATACGACGGTTAAATAGAAAACCGCTAAAGTCCAGAAAATAAGCAGTTTTTAACCAAATTCAAACAAGTTTTTTGGAAGAAACAGATAAGAATGATTGATTTTCGTTTTATTGTTTGTTTATTGAACATTATTTTCTGTGTCTCTTATATATTTGATTAATTTTATATAATGTACCTGTAACATAGTTTCTTTAATGACATTTTTTTAAGTGCATAACGAACAAAGTTTTTTTTGTAAATTAGCCTTGATAAAGTCGTCCCATGATACGTACAAACGTCAGCAGTGTATGGTAAAAATCCAGCAGTTCTTTCATTTACATCCACCCGGAACATTATATGAACCCAATCAATTAGTTTAAATTTAGCAAAAAATCAATTTCTGGGCCTAAGAACCTGGAAGTTCAACTTGGATTGCAGTTTCTGTATATTATAAAGGAAAATATTCGAATCTCAGTTGAATGAAGATAATGTAGTACTCAACATACTGATGATTGAATCTTATAGTCGTAAAAATTGCATTTATTTGATGAATAGTTGTTAACATACAACTTTCAGAAAAAAACTAAACTACATAGGTACGTTTAAAACTACTTCATTTTCCATGTTCAAAATAAGAATTATCAATAATATAAAATTTTTGCTCTTAATTAAAACTTTGGCTGTTAACAAAAAAGAATTAATAATAAAATGTAAAGAAATAAACTTATGTTTTTTTGTTGTTGTCTGAGTAATAGTGATACTATTGAATATTATTGTACTTAAAATATTAGGTATTTGACTATATTTCTAGACTGAAATTGGCGTTTATTCCATGAGTGTATAAGTTATTAAAACAATACGTTTCATCAAATTTGTATCGTTTTGATTTTAAAGAAACGAAAAGGCCATCCTCAGACTAACAGTATATAAATAGTTACATTAAAAGATAATAATAAATTAAACATGTTAAAAGTCTTCTGTACCTACATTCTATAGGTGCTAATTTCATTTAATTTCTACAAAAAGACGCATTCTATCAAAAAATTATTTTGTTAAAAAAATTAAATAAAATAACCACAACAAAAAAAAACCAAAATGATTTAATTTAATTTTAACGGAATAGCACATTCTATTAAAAAACGGGACGATCATTTTCTAAAAAAGATGATTTTGAACAACCACAGTAAAATTTGCTAGGAAATGTTGTAAACTAACCAACTATTTCTCACAGTTAGTGATATGTTATCATTCCAACCAATCCAGTAGCGGTGTACAGAACGTCTCGCAGATACCGCAATCTCCGTATCACGTGCCTCTTAGGCTTCTTGCACACGAACGATTAATACGCCACCGGTCAGCAAAAAATCAAGAATTGATTCAAATAAAATTTAACACACCTAGCGGTGCCCAGTATTTCGCCGACCAGTCGCCAGTCAAATTAAAATTTAGACAGCGAACACAAAGCAGCTGGTCGTTAAATTAAGCGGCACTTTGTTTCATGTAATTCAAGTCTATAGTCTGTATATTATTGGCGCGAAGTAACAAATCATAATTGCTTAAAATAATTCTGTATTTTCTTGTGAAAGCGGTACTTCTACGGTTAAGTAAAAACCAATAAATTCTAACCAAAATACGATCATTGTGCCGCTCTTGCAGCATATCGACCCATCTAGGGTCTGAGAACAATAGCTTAATCTGTGTAAACACGTTGTCATCAGCTCAGGTACTGAGGAAACGAGAATCATAGCCGTAGATGTGGGTATTATACCAAGATACAAAAATAATGGTATACAATTCGTAAGAAGTAAAATTTGTAATGTGATCTACTATACAAATAAAATAAATAACATATAACCACATAATAATTCATATCAAAGTAGATTTTACTATTATAATATATTTACCTACTAAAAATATGATATTCCAAACGTATCAGGTACCTACGCCACTGCAATACGGGAGATTCGATAATTCTGACAGGTTTATTACTCCGCGCCAATAGGATACTGAGTATATACATATTACATACGAACGGCAATTCTGCCGTCGTCGTTGTACAGAGTAGTAAATTTCACTTTCCTATCGCAGTTTCATTCTCATCGTGCATGATGTATAAGTTATAAAAATGAAATATTTTGATTTTGAAAGTCCATTTGTACAATTGAAGAAAGACCTTCGATATGTGAATTTAAAGATAGAAATAAAACAAAAGACGTTTGCTAAGACATGTGTAATAACACATTACATACCGATTCCATTCTTATTTCGAGAGAATTAACTATTCTCGAGAAACAGGAATGAAACTTTTACCGAGGTTTCTATACTCTTTTATTCACAATTAGCTGTTTAAAAATTAATAAAATGTAGCATCTTGTTATCGTTTACTTCAGTAAATTACTAATATTTAGAAGGCGATGCACGATTTTCATTTAATTATATTGTTAACAAAAAATTATATTAAATTAATTTTTGATAAGTCTAACGTGATATATAAGCTACGTTGCACTGATTGTGAATATGTTTATATTGGCCAAACTAAACAAAAACTTAAAAATCGGAACAAAGAACACCAATATAATTGTAGTAAAAAAACTGATGATACAGGACTTTCTATACACCATACCACCACTGGACATATGTTCAATTTCCCATAATTGTAGGCACGGACCTAAATACAAAAAACGTCTGGTTTCTAAAATGATCTCGATTAAAACGCACCCTTTAAATTTAAACTTTAACACAGACACACATAATCTAAGTTGCGTCTATAATAACATTTATTTATTAATTTATATTGAGTTAACGAATATTAAAACTAACATGTACAAATCCTAGCAACTAACATCTAACTTGTAACTATAACCCTAATTAATTAACTAAGAAAAATATCAAAAAAATAACTCCAACTAATATAAAAAAATATGGTAAGGGATAATATAGTTTTCTAAAATCTTAAGCGCATCTAGTCAATTTGTATCTAGTCATTGTTGTCTTACTTTACACAATAATACTTATCGTGTGTATTCAATACCAAATTCTTAGGTACTAGGTTTTATTACTTGTTTGTTCGTCAATAGAAAACTTCGTCTCATTTAATTATTTATTTAACATTTTTAATTATTAATGTTTACATGTTAATTTTAATTATCTGTTGTTGTAGGTTTTTAATCACTAGTGACTCCTCTCTAAATTTAAAGTGAGTCTAATATGTTGTTCTAATTCTAATTGAATTTATTATCGTGCCATTTTGGATTCCCAAATTAGTCGTAATTAACAGGAACTTTTTTAGTCGTATATATATTTGTAATATAAGCTTGTAATATTGTTTGTGTTTGAGTTTTTTATCTTTTACTATGTTTTTATGTATTGACATATTGTATTTTAATTACTTCTTTTACTAAACTAGCCGCTCTGAAGAAGCTCGCGCATTGTGAGCGAAACGTTAGCGATTTAAATACTTGAAGAGTGTTTATTTATCTAAATTGGAGGAATTATATATTTTTAAATTCTGTAAAATTTTTCTTTCATGGTTCAAAACATAGGGTATGAAAATCCACAATTTAAAAAAGGAGTTCTTTCATGATTTTATTTTAGTTGTCATTTATATTAAACTAAAAACACCATATTACTATTAATAAATAATCTTAGGTCGTCCACACACAATTACTGAAGAGAAACCTATTAGTAATACGAATTAGTAACCAGTCACTACCTGTGTAATTAAATAAGATGTCACCCATGGTGCTAATGATATTGTACGAATTTGTAATTCATATAGAAATCAGATACTTACTAGTCACAAGCAGACACATGTTAGGTCACCAGGCAGTTTCTATTTTAATTTTCCAAGATGAACAATCAGAAACAACCTGTTCTTAATGAAAGAAGTTCCAACTTGTTTAGTTTCTATTTAATAGCTCTGTATAAAGATGGCCTTATGCCTCGTTTACACAGTGCAGGCTGCTGCCTGGCCAGTAGACAGCTACTCGTACGCCAGTAGCTCGGCTTGCTTTTGCTGTACACGACACCTAGCTATTGCCCAGTCCGAATCGAGTCGCGATGTCGAGTGAACTTGTGTTATGTTTTTTTTTAATTTTCTTGAATTATACTAACCAATACCATTCTTTGGACAGTAATAAAAAAATAAAGTTAAAAAAACAAATTAAAAAATATGATTTCATATAATAAACGAAGTGTCGATAGATAAAGTATTGAGTTAGAGTCAATTAAATAAAACGAAAAAATTCGTGTCGTCATAAATTAGATGTTTGTTAAAAATTAAAATAAAAAAAATTACTAACTAGTATCGACTTTAATGAAACGGAGAATCATCCTCAGACTAGCATTATACTATAAAGTCTAATTATAAAAGATGGAAAATAATTAATTAAACATGTTAAGAGGTTAAAGGTTACTTACTCTACCCCATCTACTAATAGTTTTTACACCTAGAATTAGTTATTATTTCGTAATTTGGTTATTATCATTTTTACAGTTTTCACTTTCTTGCTTTATTTCAAGCGCATTTCATATTAATTTATCAACATTGTACTTCGTTTTCGTTGTCATGTGTCTGTTAGATTTTGACAAAAGTCGAAGAGATTGGACAACCATGTGGTTGACGTAAATGAATGTGGTGTTAGAGTTTGTTGATGCTGGAATGTTGGTAGTTACTTTCAAATGACTGGATTGGCACAATCGAAGGTAGGCAGCTACCGGTATCACGAGTATTTAAGTAAATAACACATCTTTGTTTTTACTTAAAACGCTGGAGGAGTTGTAAAACTTTACACGAAATTGATGTTTGTAGTATTCGTCCAATGTTGGTATAGCCGGCAAAATAAAATCAAAAAAACTATTTATCTTTACTGATTGTGGGTGTTCTCTTAGTTGTTTCAATATATCTAACAATTTAGTTTCAAAATCGTCTCGACGTCTCTTTTTGCAGGAAGTAGATTTTCGGCAGATAACGATTGCAACCTCTCTTGTCTCGAGGTTGATGGAGTTGGAGTTGATGTTGATTGATTTAGAAAAGAATTGCAATTAATCATAAAATATGTAGTTTCCAATTTTTTATAAACTGCGCCTGATTTAAGAGTCTTTATTTTTTATAACATTTAACATAACTGTCTCGAATGTTATTCCAATTTTGTAGTAGTACTTTAGCTGAAAGCAATGTTAATGATTTGATATTCTTGAAGGTATTTAGCAAGTGACAAGACTTTTACAGACCTTCATTACATATACAGACTAAGAACATCAACAATACATAAAATTGTAACAGATGTATGCAAAAAATTTGGGAAATCCTACTTTACAAGTGCATTCCACCTCGATCTGGAATAAAAGCAAAGCAGGATTTTCTAAGAACGTCAATTTTCCAATTTGTTTTAAAGCCATAGACGGGAAACATATTAGAATCAAAGTGGTTCATACTGTTTTCGAATGCGATTCCTTTGTATTTAAAGAATCGACATTTTTCCATGCATGAATTCACATTCTTTACATATAGCATTATTATCACAAACAAAAAATCCAGCTCTGCCTAATATTTTAGTTGGCGATGAGGTTTTTTTGGGTTAAGTGATAAACTGTTACGTCCTTTTAGTGGAAACAACTTAACACAACAACAATTACTGTTTGTCACTAGTCAGACGATATGTAGACTGCGGATTTGGCATTTTTAGTAACAAATGAAGAATTTTTTATCGGCCTATCAACGTATATCTTTGCCATTGACATAATAAAAGCTTGTTGTATTTTACACAGGATGAGGAATGGTTTTCGTATCGATGTTGCATTAGAAATTGCGAGTTTTGAACATATACCGGAACAACGAAATTTACGACGAACAAGGTCATGGAAAGAAGTAAGGGATTACATTCCACAATATTTTAACAGTAGTAAAGGATCTGTGCCGTGGCAATTAAGAAAACTATAATTAGTATTGTTTTTTTTTATAGCATACCTTTTCGGCTTTCGCTGAGCGCTAATTGTTGATAAGTTTCAATAAATATTTTATACACAAATAGTTAGTAACATACAGGTTTTAAATTTTGTAAATGTTGGAAAGAGAGAGATTTTATGGATATATTGCAAAAGGTAAAAACACGAGTCGTATGACTAACAATCGGTCCGAAAGTAGCCATTTTCTAACCTCGGCGCCACTGTCGTATAAACTACAGGTTCATGGAAATACTTCTACTACAAGCGCTGATATTTGACAGTTCAAAACTAATTTTATAGGTTAGACTTACTACATGGATTTTTGGATTTAATAATACGTAAATATATGGTTTAAAGAGATATTACACAATTTTGGACGAAAAAAAAGAACATGTATAAATTTTGCTATTAATTTAATAAAAATACGCAAAACCCAGTTTTTGCATATGTAAGTGCCAAACTCGACAAGCACAGCTTTGAAATTCTTATAATGCTTGTCAGTAGTAATTTATTACAAAACCTGATTATGTTATTGGTCAAGTAAGTTATAATTATTATTGAAAAGCATAATCAATTGTACTGTTGTAAATGAATGACGAGCATATTATTTATACTCTTTCGTGCAGGCATATTGAGAAAACGGCATTTATATTCTCCTCAAATTCAACATGGACTTACTCTTCTAATTCGGTTAGTGATATGTGGGGGTATGAGAAATTTCAACGACTAAAACCTCGTTAACACAGTGCGAGCTGCTGCCAAACGCGTCCAAACGATGTGAGCGACGGCCGAGCTGCTGTCATGTGCGAGTTGCTGCCGGGCGAGCAGGCGAGTGAAAACAAAAAATGTTGAAGTAACTCGGATGCAAGCTACTGACCAACTCGCACGTACGAGTTACTCGTAAGTGACGTCCAAACAGTGCGAGTTACTGCAGTGCAGCTACTCGGCAGGCTGACTCACACGCTAGCTCGCACTTTGTAAACGAGGCTTTAGTCGTTAAAATTTCTCATACCCCCACATATCACTAACCGAATTAAAAGAGTAACTCCATGTTGAATTTGAGGAAAATATGAATGCCGTTTTCTCAATATGCCTGCACGAAATAGTATAAATAATATGCTCGTCATTCATTTACAACAGTACAATTTTTTACAAAGTTGAAAAATTGGTTAGGCTTTTTAATAATAATTGTAACTTACTTGACCACTAACATAATCAAGTTTTGTAATAAATTACTACTGACAAGCATAATAAGAATTTCAAAGCTGTGCTTGATGAGTTTGCACTTACATATGCAAAAACTGGGTTTTGGGTATTTTTATTAAATTAATAGCAAAATTTATACGTACTTAATACAATTTCTTAAGGGTGTTCTTTTTTTTCGTCCAAAATTGTGTAATATTTTTTTTAACCATATATTTATTACGTATTATTAAATCAAAATCCATGTAGTAAGTGTAACCTATAAAATTAGTTTTGAACTGTCAAATATCAGCGCTTGTAGTAGAAGTATTTCCATTAACCTGTAGTTTATACGACAGTGGCGCCGAGGTTGGAAAATGGCTACTTTCGGACCGATTGTTAGTCATTACTGACTCGTGTTTTTACCTTTTGCAATATATCCATAAAATCTCTCTCTTTACAACTTTTACAAGATTTAAAAACCTGTATGTTACTAAAATATTTATTGAAGCTTATCAACAATTGGCGCCAGCAGAGAAAGCCGAGAACGGTATGTTATGAAAAAAACAATACTAATTATAGTTTTCTTAATTGCCACGGCACAGATCCTTTACTACTGTTAAAATATTGTGGAAAGTAATCCCTTTCTTCTTTCCATGACCTTGTTCCGTAAATTTCGTTGTTCCGGTATATCTTCAAAACTCGCAATTCCTAATGCAACATCGATACGAAAACCATTCCTCATCCTGTGTAAAATACAACAAGCTTTTATTATGTCAATGGCAAAGATATACGTTGATAGGCCGATACAAAATTCTTCATTTGTTACTAAAAATGCTAAATCCGCATTCTACATATCGTCTGACGAGAGACAAACAGTAATTGTTGTTGTGTTAAGTTGTTTCCACTAAAAGGACGTAACAATTTATCACTTAACCCAAAAAAACCTCATCGCCAACTAAAATATTAGGCAGAGCTGGATTTTTTGTTTGTGATAATAATTTTGGACCAGCTATGTGTAAAGAATGTGAATTGATGCATGGAAAAATGTCGATTCTTTAAATACAAAGGAATCGCATTCCAAAACAGTATGAAATATTTTCATTCTAATATGTTTCCCGTCTATGGCTTTAAAACAAATTGGAAAATTGACGTTCTTAGAAAATCCTGCTTTGCTTTTATTCCAGATCGAGGTGGAATGCACTTGTAAAGTAGGATTTCCCAAATTTTTTGCATACATCTGTTACAATTTTATGTATTGTTGATGTTCTTAGTCTGTATATACAGGGTGTTAAGTAAACATGCGGCAAAAATTCAATGGGGTTTTCCTTGGCCTAATCTAAGAATATTTTGTCCTATGATGATTTCCTAAACACCTCTTTATTTCGAAGATACAGGGTGAACAAAATGTGCCACAGTAACAATATTAATGTAAATAAAAGTATGGCGTACGCCAATGAGTTTGTCAAGTAAAAAATTAAGTGACGTTTAGCTGTTTGATGTGTCACATTTGTTTAAAGTGAGTGACGTTTAGGTCTTTTACGTGTCTTTAATAGTTAGTGAAGTCCGCTATTATGAATCACTATACGAACGCCGAGATGACTGACATGCACTTCATGTATGGACTTGCCGATGGAAATTCATTAAAAGCCAGACGATTGTACATTGAACGGTTTCCTGGCCGTAATATCCCCGATCGAAAAATCTTTGAAAACATTCATCGACGTCTTCACGGAACCGGGGCATTGAAACGAAATGGAGGGCCAGGAAGACCAATGGCAGTAAGAACGGTACAACTGGAACAGAATGTGCTAAACATGATAGAAGAAGATCCAAGTAGTTCTACGAGAAAAATTGCCAATGCTTTGAATGTAAGTCATTGGACAGTTTGGAAAATTCTTAAGGACAACTTGTTGTATCCTTACCACATCCAACGCGTTCAGGCACTACTACCAGCCGATTTTCCTCCACGTATTGCATTATGTCAATGGCTTTTGCAAAATTAGTTCGAATCCCTCAATTCCTGACACAGATTCTTTTTACTGATGAAGCTAATTTCTCAAGAACTGCAATTAGAAATTTTCATAACAACCATGTGTGGGCAGATGAAAATCCGCATGCGGTATGTGAAGATCGTTTTCAACATCAGTTCTCCTTGAATGTATGGGTTGGAATTGTGGGTGACTACCTAATTGGACCGGTATTTCTACCAGCAAGACTTACTGGCGAATCTTATCGCAACTTTTTGGAAGAAACACTACCTGAGTTTATGGAGGATGTACCATTGGCGACAAGAATGGCAATGTGGTATATGCACGATGGTGCACCACCACATTTCAGTTTGGTTGCTCGTAATTTTTAACAGCAACATACGGAGATCGCTGGATTGGTCGAGGTGGGCCACACGCATGGCCTGCTCGATCCCCAGAATTAAATCCCTTGGACTTTTTGTATGGGGATATCTGAAATCACTAGTTTACGCTACTCCTGTGGAAGATTTGGACGACTTGCGAAATCGGATAATTGCTGGGTGTGAGTCTATTAAAACGACCCTGGTGTATTTGAACGAGTTCGACATTCATTGACGAGAAGATTGAATGCTTGTATCCAGGCTGGAGGAAGTCATTTCGAACATTTATTGTAGATTGATCAACTTTACATTTATTTTTGATATTAAATATTGTTACTGTCGCAAATTTTGTTCACCCTGTATCTTCGAAATAAAGAGGTGTTTAGGAAATCATCATAGGACAAAATATTCTTAGATTACGCCAAGGAAAAACCCCTTGAATTTTTGCCGCATGTTTACCTAACACCCTGTATAATGAAGGTCTGTAAAAGTCTTGTCACTTGCTAAATACCTTCAAGAATATCAAATCATTAACATTGCTTTCAGCTAAACTACTACTACAAAATTGGAATAACATTCAAGACAGTTATGTTAAATGTTATAAAAAAATAAAGACTCTTAAATTAGGCGCAGTTTATAAAAAAATTGGAAACTACATATTTTATGATTAATTGCAATTATTTTCTAAATCAATCAACATCAACTCCAACTCCATCAACCTCAAGACAAGAGAGGTTGCAATCGTTATCTGCCGAAAATCTACTTCCTGCAAAAGAGAGACGTCGAGACGATTTTTAAACTAAATTGTTAGATATATTGAAACAACTAAGAGAACACCCACAATCAGTAAAGATAAATAGTTTTTTTGATTTTATTTTGCCGGCTATACCAACATTGGACGAATATTACAAACATCAATTTCGTGTAAAAGTTTTACAACTCCTCCAACGCTTTAAGTAAAAACAAAGATGTGTTATTTACTTAAATACTCGTGATACCGGTAGCTGCCTACCTTCGATTGTGCCAATCCAGTCATTTGAAAGTAACTACCAACATTCCAGCATCAACAAACTCTAACACCACATTCATTTACGTCAACCACATGGTTGTCCTATCTCTTCGACTTTTGTCAAAATCGAACACACATATTACAACGAAAACGAAGTACAATGTTGATAAATTAATATGAAATGCGCTTGAAATAAAGCAAGAAAGTGAAAACTGTAAAAATAATAATAACCAAATTACGAAATAATAACTAAATCTAGGTGTAAAACTATTAGTAGATGGGGTAGAGTAAGTAACCTTTAACCTCTTAACATGTTTAATTAATTATTTTCCATCTTTTATAGTTAGACTTTATAGTATAATGCTAGTCTGAGGACGGTTCTCCCGTTTCAATAAAGTCGATACTAGTTAGTAATTATTTTTGTTTTCATTTTAACAAACATCTAATTTATGACGACACGAATTTTTTCGTTTTATTTAATTGACTCTAACCCAATATATTATCTATCGACACTTCGTTTATTATATGAAATCATATTTTTAATTTGTTTTTTTAACTTTATTTTTTATTGCTGACCAAAAAATGGTATTGGTTGGTATAATTCAAGAAAATTAAAAAAAAACAAATAAATGAGTAAAATATATAATTTATTCAAAAGTTTCGAATTTTCTTTTGCGTTTTCTAAGATGGAATTCACTACGCTTTATAAATTCAAATCATTTCTTAGTTTATATGAAACAAATAAATGTTTATAGAACTGTAACGTATCGCGTGCGTAAAAATTAAAAAATTTTGTTTTGGTTTTTCTGAAATTTATTTTACTTAACTACAGTTAAGTACAGTTAAAATAATAATCATATAGATACCCTTTAACGTTACTTAATTTATTCCAAAGGATTTGAAGCTTTTATTAAACTGTTAAAGTTTATCTTAACTACACAAATTATTCAAATTAACGTTGCATGTTAGGTGAATTTTTAAGTGATGCATTAATTTGTCAGGTTTTGTTTTATTTATTTTTACAGCGATAATTGATTCGGTCAGCACTCTACTAACGTCAGTAACGTCACATATTGCATAAAAGCTATTTCATTTAAACTTGGTATTTGTAAGGGCTAAATTCACATAAATAAACTTAAGTAAACCACAATTTCTTTTCCAATAGACAACCAATAAAAATATTAAATGTTACAAAACCGCATACCATCAATAACGTCGGCATTCATAGGTCAATTATTTATGTAATATCATAAGGTTGACCTTTTGGTTATATTGATTTTAGTGTCGTTTGTCTTAATAATGAATAGAACAATAGACCAAGAAATGTCATCGGCCATTTTTTATTGAATGAATTGTTCTAAATTGCTTGATTTATTTTAGTGAAATTTTTTATAATACCTTTTTAGTTTATATTCTACTAAAAATTATATAAGTTAATGGATCTAAGTAGAATTTTGTTCATATAACTTTATAAGTAATTGTATATTACTAAAACAATCAAACTTAATTTAATTTAACCAACAGAAAAACACCAAAAACTGCACCAAAACTTTACTCGACACTAAAATTAAAAACAACGGGAAGCTTATATATACTATCTGCTTCTCACGCACCATTACACTTAATTGATTCTTAGATAAGCTTAAATAATTCCGAAAATCCTAATGGACCGTTATCATCATAATTGATAAGCAAATTTCTGTTTTTAAAATTCGTTTTTTATTATCTACCCTCTTAATTAATTTAATGTCGCCTACTCTATGGCCATTATCAAGCATATGCATGGCAACACTGGACCTATCTGTGCGATGATATTTGACATGAGCTACGTGCTCTTTAAAACGAGTTTTAATAGGTCTTTTGGTTTGCCCTTTATATACTTGGTTACAGTCTTTACAATTAATTTTATATATTCTCGATTTATGAAACATTTCTATTGGGTCTTTCGGATTGCTTAAAAGATTTTGCTAGTTGTTACTACTAGCGGTTACTGTTTTATAATCAAATTTTGAAAATATTTTTTGAAGACCTTTTGTGTATGTGAGATAATTTAGTAATTTGACATATTTCTTATCCATTTTGCTATTACTAGTTCCCAACGTTGTAATGTTTCTAATGTTTAACTTATGTTTATGTTTTCTAATTATGTTTGTGACAATTGATTCTTGAAAACCATTGTATGATGCGATCTGCTTAATATTTCGCAGTTCTTTATCAAACTTTTGTTTTGACAATAGAAAATATAATAATCTGTGAATCAAGAAGTTGAAAGATGCAAGTTTATGTTGCCTACTATGGTTTATTACATTTCCCATTGTCAAAACAAAACTTTGATAAAGAACTGCGAAATATTAAGCAAATTGCATTATAAAATGGTTTTCAAGGCTTCCAGGTCTACACTACGGAACAGGTTCTTCAAGATTAAAAGTAAAATTTCTTTTGTTAAATGTGACATTGAATTTCTTTAATCTTGCCGCAAAGCAGGTGTTTTTCCAAAATTTATTAAAGTTTATGCAAATTTTAATTCATACTCATGTAAAAAGGCTCTTGAATTTGCTAAGCGTAAATGGTTAGATTTGGAAATTAAATGTCATTATGGTAAATCAGGTAAATTAGAGTTAGAAGCATATGAGTTACATTTAAAACTGACTTCAGGATTAAATGATGACGAGTATGTTGAACGGATTAAGTTTTTGCACCATGTTAATGACATTATTTAACACAAATTTTGGCAAAAGAGATGACCCAGAACAAAAAGTCCACAGAATTATCTAAAAGAAAAAGAGGTGCACAGATTTGATCTCCAAAAATCTAACATAGTGGTAAACAAATCCTCGGAGATTTTTAAGAATGGCGAATTAACTTTGTTGAATAAAGGCTTGGAATATAACCTCAAATTTAACAAACCACCCATACATCAGGATATTGTAAGAATTAAAAGTTTGATCAAACTTTTAGATGATAACTCTAAAAAATTCATCAGGAATGCCTGTAAAATTCAAATTTCAGATAATATTCAGCAGTTATCAAAATTTAAATTTAACGCGAGAAAAATATACATTGTTAAAAATCTTAAAGAGAAAAGTTATTGTTATCTCGAAGCAGATAAAGGCAATAAAGTAGTTATTTTGGACAAAAAGGATTATTTTGAGTCAGTTTAGGTGATGTTTAATAAAGGCCCCTATTCATTAATATTTAAAATCAACAATCAAATTTCAGTGTTAAAATTCATACGATTTTATTGAAAAAATTAAAAACATTGAGCTGACTGAGAACGAAGTTTTAGTTTCATTCGATGTCTGTTCATTGTTTCCAAGCGTTCCGATAGATATCACTTTAGATTATTTGAAAGATATGTTACACCAAAACCATTTAGACAATTCAGAAGTAGATAATTTTATTAAATTAGCAAGATTATGTATGAGTCAAACCTACTTTCAAATTAACAATAATATTTATCAACAAAATTATGGTTAATCTGTTCATGGGTAAATTTGAAACTGATCTAAAAAATAATTTATAATATTTTCCTAGAATTTGGTGTAGATATGTAGATGATGTTTTTGCAGTCATCGACGCTAAAGTTTACAGCCCTCAGTAATTTGTAGAAATTTTATATAGATATTTATCGTAAAGACACTAACACTGTGAGGTTTATAACAAATGATTCCAACCATAGTATGCAACATAAACTTGCATCTTTCAACTTTTTGATTCACAGATTATTACATTTCCCATTGTCAAAACAAAACTTTGATAAAGAACTGCGAAATATTAAGCAGATTGCATCATACAATGGTTTTCAAGAATCAATTGTCACAAACATAATTAGAAAACATAAGTTAAACATTAGAAACATTACAACGTTGGGAACTAGTAATAGCAAAATAGATAAGAAATATGTCAAATTACCAAATTATCCTACATACACAAAAGGTCTTCAAAAATATTTTAAAAATTTGATTATAAAACAGTAACCTCTAGTAGTAAGAACTTGCAAAATCTTTTAGGCAATCCAAAAGACCCAATTGAAATGTGTGATAAATCGGGAATTTATAAAATTAATTGTAAAGACTGTAACCAAGTATATATATAGGGCAAACCAAGAGACCTATTAAAACTCGTTTTAAAGAGCACGTAGCTCATGTCAAATATCATCGCACAGAAAGGTCCAGTGTTGCCATGCATGTGCTTGAAAATGGCCATAGAGTAGGCCACATTGAATTAATTAAGAGGCTAGATAATAAAAACGAACTTGATTCTTATGAAAGTTTAGAAATATTTACAAACAGAAATTTGCTTATGAATTATGATCATAACGGTCCATTAGGATTTTCGGAATTATTTAAGCTTATCTAAGAATCAATTAAGTTTAACGATGCGTGATAGGCAGATAGTATATATAAACTTCCCGTTGTTTTTAATTTTAGTATCGGTATCGCTGATGATGACAGCTTAGCTGTTGAAACACGTGTCCGAGTAAAGCTTTTGGTGCAGTTTTTGGTGTTTTTCTGTTGGTTAAATAGACGCTGCAGTTGGTGTTCCTTTCCGTTGATTAATTTAATTTGATAATTTTATTTCTAACAATAATAGTTAATATTTCCTTTGTATAAGACGTAAATTTGCTACACATTCATAAGTTAAATAATTCAATTATTCAACAGTGTTGGAAACAGCATTTGCAAAGTCGTTGCCGGTGTTCAGCAAATAAACACTTTGTATAAGTTATCAAATTTGTTTCTTGAATAGTTTTTCATTATTGTGGACACAGTCATCTAGAAATGAATTCTCTATATGTAAAATTAAACAATTTCATTTTTGCTATAGTTATTTAAATTGCAAATATTGGTATTATAAGAAATATAAAAGGTAAAACGGTAAAAATAAAACCACTACCTTCGTTACAATTTGCCGACGTTTCGCTCAAGCATATCAAGATTTCTTAAAGTTAGGGAGTGTGACTCAAACATAACGTTAATAATAAAACGTCAACACGTATCTATAAAACATGTACTGGCCGTAAAGTACTAAAAATAAAATAAAACCAATTTTTAAAAACAATGTCCATGCCATTTTTTAGCAAAAATCTTGATTCTTAATAAAATGTCACATATTTAGTGCACCTTCAAACAGTTATAACTATCGATCTATTTGTCGAACCCACGTCTTCCGGCGCTCTTATACATTGCCTTATAATGATTACAAAAAATAATATTTCGTGTATACATGTAGATTCAAAATATAATTCTCTACAACTTTCACTATATGCACAAAAGTACGTAGAATAGATAGTTTTTTACTTGTTATCGATTTTATTATACGAGGCTGGTTCAATAAATACACGTTCGAACGGTGGTACATGTAAGCGGTTTATTTACACTAAACAAAATTGCCATTACTACAAAGACATACATCCCACTGCTTTACAAGACGCTGTATACCGGTGTGGTACCAGTCCATTGGCTGTTCGCGGAACCATTTCAAAACTGCCTGCTTGACTTGAGCGTTCGACTGGAATCGCTGTCCCTTAAGTGCCTTCTTCAATGGTCCGAAGATATGGAAGTCACAGGGTGAAAGATCCGGGCTGTAAGGGGGGTGCTCTAAAATCTCCCACCTCATCCGCTCCATCTGTGATTTGATGATGTTAGCTGTATGCGGCCTTGGCAAATCCGCTGTCGATTGTCGCCCATCTGTGAACTTCCGACACCATTCCACGACACCATAAACATTTTGCATTTTCCATAAATCTGAACTGGAGTGTTGCCCTCAGCATGCAGAAACTGTATGACTACTCGGTAATCGGTTTTGGACGCTCCAACTATAAGACCTGCCATAATGAAACGCGCACAACAACTGTCTCCTGTACGAATATCACGAGGATGTGTCACAATAGACAGCTATATAGCAGCCGCTGGCCTACGCAAATTTGTACGATTATAGCTCCACTAACAATCGTTTCACAGCGCTCGAACGTGTATTTATTGAACTAGCCTCGTAGTTTAAACGATTATATATTTGACAATATTTAAGATGTTGGCGAGTACTTTGATCTTTACAATTATAATTAACCGAGAAAAATTTTTTGTTCTTTGGGAATAGACCAGTTATTTGATATAATTAAGACAAAATTTTATTTTTCTTTAAAACTCAATATTTCGCATAACAAATTTATGCTTCATCAGGAACTACAATTTTGAAGGTCAATAGTATACGTGAAAATTAATATTGTTTACTTACATTTAAAAATCTTAATCCACTATATAACTTATTGATGAATTATTGGTACATGAAACAATGTTCATTCAATTTATATAAATAGGCGGTGGAATTAATGGACATGGCTGCTCTGCGGTTGAATGGCAACTGATAAGTAACACAGAAATTTTTAAAATCCAACACTTATGATCATAGAGCGCCCAAAATTTGAATTTTTGTACTAAAGACTATTTACACAATTAAGCAAACAATATCAATTTCTAGTTACCAACGTTAAGTGTTCAAAGACGCCAGTTCGTTACAGTATTTAATTAATTAAAAATTTTTTAAGTTAAAATATCAAATTTGTACATTGTAACAATTTAAGAGAAATGGTCTGGTTTATAAGTGATCTACATTAGCCTTTTTTAATTTTAATAAAACAATTAGTAAAATATGTGAATTATTAAAAAAGGGGAGTTAAAAAATTATTTATTACTAATTACATATACGGTAGGTCTAATAAAAATGAGTAACATAAAATTCTGACGTTACGCTACCAATTGGATAGAGTAACGTCAGAATTTTCTTTACCTTATGTTACTCATTTTATTAGGCTTAACGTATATGTAATTAGTTATAAATAATTTTCTAACTCCCTTTTTTATAATTCACATACATTACTAATTGTTTTATTAAAATTAAAAAGGCTAATGTTATTTTCTAGTTTTTCATTAATTGGAATTAATGTTGTTAGATGTTATAAATTATGTACATAATTAAATTTATTAAAAATGTTTAAAATAATTTTGAATGGAAATTGGTTTAAATGAGCAATATGAAAAATTGTGTCTAATTCTTTTTTAAAATTTGTTTCTGATAGAGGTATGTTGAATAAACGGTTGAAAAGAAAGTACCAAACTACTATGCTCTTGTAACAAAATATATATTGGTAAAACTAAAAGAAATTTCACAATTCGATTAAAAGAACATCTAAGACAGCCATGTCAAACTCAAAGTCACTGGTGGGCCAAAAGCATGAAGACCATAGACTAGGTGGGCCGCAAAACCTAATCTTAAAGAAGACAAACTACTGAAAATCTTAACGAAAAAAAGTACTATTATGTTAGAAGTATATTTATTAAATTTCCAATAAAAGGACATTACAAAAACTTACAAACATTAACTTCTTTTGCCAGATATTTGACATCTTTTGTCTTTAATTAAGTTGTCTATTTGTGGCATGAATTTATCGGCGGAAATAACTTTTAAAACTGCGTCCAAGTGTGCGTCCGTCAATCGCGATCTTGCGGGAGACTTGTTTCCTTTCATCAAAGAAAATAATTGTTCACACTTATAGGTACTTCCAAACATTGACAGGATTTTACAGGCAAGTTTTCTCATTTCTTGGTATTGAAAAGGCAAGTACTTATAAAATTCGAATGTACCAACACTATCAAATTTTTCTTTTAAATGGGTTTGACACTGAATCTCAATCACTTCCATCTGCAAGTGAGGGGAACTTTATCAATATCGATAGTGAAAAGACCAGTAAATAAAGAAAAATTGTTTTCTTGGGACTTAAAATCCTGAAAACGCTTTTCAAATTCTGATAGAAGGCTTCCCATTTTCTCTGTATACATTTTGTATGATATTGGGCCACTTGTACTTTCCTGATACGCCTTGCAAGTCGGAAAATGTGACAGATTATCCACCGCTAACTGGTTTTTCCACAGCATCATCTTACACTTGAAAGCTTTAACATGATCATGCATATCTGTTATAACTTGACGTGGTCCTTGCAATTTCGTATTTAAGTCCGACAAGTGTTTTGTGATGTCTACCATAAATGAAAGATCTTGTAAAAAGGTACGTCGGATAATAAGCTGACATCTTGTTCTTTCACTTCCATGAAAAGGCGTATTTCTTCTTTGAGTTTCCAAAACCGATCGAGAACCATAGAACACGAAAGCCATCGCACTTCTGCATAATAAGGTAAACCAGTGTACTCACTTTCTAAATCACGTAAAACGCACAAAACTGTCGCTGATTCAAGCCACGTGACCTTATGAAGTTTATCATTTTTTCACTGACTTTAAAACGCTTTCCAACTTGATCACTTTTGAGCATAAAACTTCTTGGTGGATTATGCAATGAACATGATGAAAATCTGGTTTGTCACTGCTCGTTTCTCTGATATTTGTTTGTAATATTTTAATGAAGCCATTATTTACTCCAGTCATTGAAGGAGCTCCATCTGTTGCAACGGAATACAGTTTTGACAAA
The DNA here is from genome assembly GCA_030710515.1 of Abscondita cerata. Lineage (NCBI taxonomy): Eukaryota > Metazoa > Arthropoda > Insecta > Coleoptera > Lampyridae > Abscondita > Abscondita cerata. The sequence goes on from JALBCR010002186.1 coordinate 32,234, forward strand.
TCTAAATTGTACTTTTGCAGAAGTCCATAAACAGCATTGAAAATATCCTCCCAGTTGTTGTATCATGCAATGGTACTAATTCCAAATTCTTCATAAACGTTGATATCTCTATCAACAGCACGAAGAAAAACAGCGAGTTGCGCCACACCACACACATCTGTACTTTCGTCACAGGCAATAGAAAATGCAATGAAAGAGTCTGATTTTGTTTTTATCTGTTCGCTTATATTGGCAGCCAACTCGGTAACTCTTTCAGCGACAGTATTCCGGGACAAGGATATATTTTGAAAAGCCTTCACGCTCCGGGACTTACAATTTCGCGGCCTTTACAAGGCACTCTTTATAAATTCACCTTCAACAAATGGTTTTGAGTGTTTTGCGATCAACTCCGACAGTACGTAGCTCGCTTGAACGGCAGATTCATTTTCTTGCTTTGGACGTGTAAACATAAGCTGTTGATCTTTTAACCGTGATTTTAACTCTTTTAACTTTTCGTTTCTAATCATGCCTGTATACTTGTCAAACTTAGTTTTATGACTATCATAGTGACGTTTTATATTATATAATTTTGGGACACCGACTGTACTGTTAAAAATCAAGCAAATAATTTTGTCTTTCACTTCACAGCAAAAAACTCTAATTCCCACTTTTCTTGAAAGATACGATGCTCATCTCCAAGTTTCCTCTTACTTCCACTTGGTTTTGAAACAGACATGTTAAAAACTTTACCCGAAATAATAACAATAAGTACTGTTACGTGTTGTAACAATAAGTACGCAACTAAACTCGCAATTCTATCGCAACTGACTCATAACTGACTGAACAACTGAACTGAATCGAGCGGTATTGGCTTATATACGGATTGTGATTTCTCGACAGTTCTTTCCAGAATGTTCAGGTAGCGTCATCTGTGTTCTCGCGCGATAGAACTTTCCGGAACAAGCCAGGCTTTTAGGTTGAGCGCGCATCTTAGTTCATCATCACAGTACTTGATTTTCGGTTTTTAACAAACTCGCGGGCCGCATTACATGGCTGTTTTCAAAATTGATTCGGGGCCGCAGGAAAATACTCAGTGGGCCGCATGCGGCCCGCGGGCCGCATGTTTGACATGGCATATATATATATATGTAAATTATATGATTGTAACGTTGGTGAAATTTAAACCGTATATATTGATGAAGAGGTACCGATAAAAACTTAGTGTGCAAAAAAAAACAAAGCAATAGTTTTAATTAATTGCAGTAGTTCTTTGTGTAACTAAAAAAATATGATTTTTGCACATGTTGCATAAAACATTTTTTCGACAATCAAAAAAATAAAAAACAATAGAATTAAAAAAAATTTTGTCACAGTAATTGTTGCAAACGTTCGTCACTTTTTGCACGATCGTAAAAAAAGTAGATTATGACACAGCAGAATCATTAAACCTCAGGATGTTTTAAACTTAGGAAGAGGAAGTATTAGAATTTGAAATGTATTGAATCTGACAACAGATATTTTTGTAAAGGTTGATAATATAAATGTATATTCACTCTTCGAACATATATTCTAATAAGTTCATACTGAAGTTAGTTACTTTCTACATTTTTAGTAACAATCATCCTAAAATATTACAAGTGTGTGTACTAATTTATTTTCCTTCTATAAGTAATTACAAAATTAAAATAATGAAACAACAGTTAAACATAACAAAATATAAACTCAATATGAACAATTTAGAAAACATTTAATTAATTACAAAGTTATCGTTTTTTTTCTTTTCACTAATCTCCCATGGGGATGCAAACAAATTTCCTTGTAAATATTGTTATTTGTATAAATAAATGAATGGAAAAAAATCAATATAGTTAATATAAATGATCATCTTATCAATTCTACCCGATACTTTCTTAACTGTCATTTAAAATGTTTACCTACTAATTTGATCATTATAAATGCATTCTCTTTAATTTCGCAATTTACAAAAATCTGTTACTTATTGTCAGTTTGACATATTTTGGAAACGCTTACAAAGTTACTGACGCAAAATAAAACGGTAAAATATTATACTAATCTTAAGTGAAAGATAAAATGTATTGGATAAATAAAATTTACAATTTTAAGAAAGAATGATGTCACATTGTGCTAAATAGAGATCACAAAATTAATTAAAAAGAAATTATTTGCCGATCCTTTTGTATCGTATTTTGTTAACTTACATAGATTTTCGTCGTCTTATTACATTTTTATATGAAAGCTTTTAATAAAATTAATTAGTAACTTATACCTACCACACAATAAGTGTAAAATTCATTGATAAAACTTAAAGAAATGTTAAAAATATAATTAATGTTTGCTATTTTCATAATTATACGAAAACATAATGATTATAAAAGATTTTTTTTTAAACTTTACAAATTTAAGATTTTCCAAAGGATCATCAATTTTTGATACAAACATGAACATAAGATAAAGTAAATGAAAAAACTTTTGGCTAATCTTTTGAAACGTATCTATTCACTTGATCATTTATTTAAAGCTTATAGCGCGTTTTATAACGCTTAATTATGGATTTATTAGAACGCACAGGTTATCATTTTCAATATATCTGTTGTTCTTGTACAGCACCTTTTGAATAAAATAATTTAAAATTCTACGTTAATAGCTAGATTCTAAACAAAATAAGTGCAAAAATTTTTGTCGAAATGTACAATTAAACATTAGGTACAGTAGAAGTTTCAATTAAATTAATCCCTAATTCTATAAGATGTGCGCAACTGTAGATATACTTTTCTACAACAATTAGTCTGCTCGTACGTCGTTTCAATTCGATTGGTAATTACATTTTGAGCGTAAGAAACATTCTAACAATTATACAGAAAATTCTGTATTTCAACTGTTACAACAATCTTTTTCTGTATCTATAAATATACGTATAAATTTTTAGAAATCCATATTATATTTCTAGCTAAAAAGGAGATGTAAATTTGAACTTAGGCTGCACAATGCGGGTGAATGCATTTTATTGTTATTAACTAAAAAGTAATGGTTTAGTGTTTAGTTTTAATGGGACATTACTAAGTTTGATTAATGAATAGTTTTCTGTTTAATTTTTTAATGTAATGTTTTGCCATAATTCTATATCTATGTCATCGACAAAAGTTCTTCATCTTTTTTTAAATTTTCTAATGTTTTGCCAGAAATTTATTGGGTTTGAACTTAGACTAATTTGCGTTTTTACATAATTTTCATAACTCAGTTTTTTCATTTTGAGTAAATGTTTGTAGCGTTTCCTTTCAATGACATAATCAGTTACCTGGATATTTAATGTATTTTTGTATTGTTTTAGTTTGTGTTTTAGGTCTTTTTTGCTTGATAACATTCTTTATCATACCACGGCTTTTGATTATAAAATGTCCTGTACATTGTTTATTGCTTTTTGTCATATTTAGAAATTTAGAAGTGTTAATAATCGCTTTTGTGAAAAATGTGCTAGCATGTTCAGTATCTTCTAGATTTTTTGATAAATTATTTATTGCGATGTCAAGTATATTAGAATAAGATACGGTTTTCTGTTCTTCCCAGATGAGCTTAATTTTATCTTTTTTTAATGTTATGGACCGACTTGAGCTGATTTAAAGTGACGATATGCAATTCACAGCCCAGATGATCCGAAACTAGTATTTCATCATTTATGCGAAATTTTTTAACTGCCTCAATGGTTTCAAAATTAACCCAGATTAAATCGACTGTACTATTCCCTGAGTGGTTAATGAACGTGTATTCACCTGGTGTGTCTTCTTGTGTTCTGCCATTAAGAACCCACAAACCATATCTTTCCATAGTTTCTACTAACAATCTTCCTCTGCGCGTTTCCTTTAAGTCTTTCGAAACTCGACTGGTAAACAAACATCCGACATATTCCGATTGAGCGTCATCATAAGAATTTAAGGAGCTTATTCTGCTGTTAAAATCCCCTTCAATAATCAATTTATCGTTTTTATAAGTGAAAATAATATTTTGTATAGTTTCGTCTAGTAACTCAATTGCTATTTTATCGTCGCAACTGGGTTTAAGATAGCAACAGCCAATTATGTAATACAAAGAAGCAATTTTAATTCTTAAAAATAATGAGAAACTATTATTACACATACAGTTAATTTTGATTTTGTACAAATTAGTGATTTTTTAATTAAAATAAGGATTCCACCACTAGCTCTGCCAAAATTTTTTACCTTAGTTGTTAAACTACAAAGAACATAATAAGAATTACTAAAAATAAATGGTAAATCAAGTTTTTACAATCCATGTTTCACATAAAAACAAATTATATCAAAATCCAAAAGTTTTCTTAATTCCTTAACACTTAGTTTATTATAAAAACTGAAAAAACCTTGGCAGTTCAATAAAACATAGATATTTCTGTTGTTCCACACACTTCGCTATTGGTCTCTACATTACGTGATTCTTTTGTATTTAGTTTTTGAGGACAAAACTTGTGAGAAGTCTTTTCTTCTTTCTTTTGAGCCTGCAGTCGTGATGGTTCCAAACAAACACTTCGTCGTTTATGACTAATTTTTGATAAAGTATCTTTGTTTTTTTACCTAAAGATGCTATTTGCTATTTCATGTATCGCTTTTTGAATTTCCATTTCCTTAATTGTGTAGTCGTTGTCAATATACACCCTACTTCCTGCAAGTTTGTTTTTATTAGACATTACTGACATCTTTTAATAATAATAATAATAATAATATATTTATTGATACTATACAATCACAAAAATTGTTTGTATACGTCAAATGGCGAAGCAATCGATACACGAAGTTTAGTACTTCAACTAACAAACATCACATTTGACTAACAAATTTGTAACAAAAAAATTTATCAATTTCATAACATGCATTTTGGATCAAAATAGATTTAATTATTTCTTTATATTTCTGTAAAGGCATATTTTGGATATGTATCGGTAAGAAATTGAACAGCTTTGGTCCAAAATAATTAAATCCACATCTGTTTGTTGAGAGTCTAGAATAAGTAATTCTAATGTTAGACGCATTTCTAGTCAAATGTTGGTGAATATCACTACTCAACTTATAATTTCCTAGGTTCTTTTGACATAAACAAGACATTGATAAATATACAAACATGGAAACGTAAGTAATTTTAAATCGATGAATTTATGTTTTACATCGGCTCTATAGCTCAAATTTGTCATAATCCTAACTACTTTTCTTTGCAGCCCAAATATGCGAGATGAATTTGATGCGTGACCCCAGCCTATCAAACCGTACAAAATAGGAGATATAAAAAGTGAGTGGTAGGCAGTTACTAGGACATCAGTGGGTACTAATTTCACTAAATTTCTAATAACAAATATGTTTTTGGACAGTTTCGTTGCTAAAATGTCAATGTGTTTGTTCCATTGCAATTTGGAGTCAAGATGAATGCCCAGGTACTTAACCTGACATGCATAATTGCCGACAACAGGTTTATGACTAAAAATCACATTTACAGTTTTGGCATCATTTAATTTCAGTTTATTATTTTCAAACCATTTTTGAGCCTCCTCTTGAGCAACCAACATTTCATCATGTACCACGTTAAGATCAGCATTAGTCGTTAGTATAGTCGTGTCATCAGCAAATAATATTAAATCATTTACTGATAAGTGATTAACAATATCGTTAATGTACAACAAAAATAAAGTTGGACCAAGAACTGACCCTTGAGGAATACCCAGATTTACGTTTTCCACATTGGAAGATTTGCCATTTGATACTGTATATTGAGATCTATTAGTTAATTAACTTACAACTAACAGTATTAAACTTGTAAAATTGTAGCTTTTGGATAATCACCGAATGGGAAACGCAGTCGAAGGCCTTTTGCAGGTCACAAAACGTTGCACCGACGTATTCTTTATTATCTGTTTTTTCTGTTATAACACTAAGAAGTTGGAGAATTGCATCGTTTGTGGATTTTTTGCCCTGAAGCCGAATTGACGGTTGCAGAATAAATCAAATTGTTCAAAATGTTGGTGGATTTGTTTGTTTATTACGGTTTCTACGATTTTGGACATTACTGGAACAAGAGATTGGCCGAAAACTATTGGGTTCGATTAGCCCTCATTTATGAATAGGAATTACTTTAGAAATTTTAGCGAATCTGGAAAAATTCCTTCAATTATACATAAGTTTATTAATTTCGTTAAGGGAATGAGTATTATGTTCATAATACTCTTAATTAAAAACGTAGACATGCCATAGTGATCTTGACTTTTACTATTTCTCATGTTATTAATAACATTTCTAACATAATTAAAACTAACTAATTCGAATGCAAAATGAGGAAAATCTATTTTTGGTTGCATTGCAGTATTAGTGGAATTTGAACTATTATTAAATTCACTCACAATTTTAACAGGAACATTAATGAAATGCCGATTTAACTTGTCTGCATCAAAATAAATTGGATTAGACATTTTTTTTTATTTTTCTATTTGAGTTAATAATACTCCAGGCAGATACAGTTTTATTGTTGGCTTTTTTTATAATTGTACTATAGTAAAGTCTTTTAGCTTTGATCAAATCGCTTTTGTATTTGGATTTTAATGTATTAAATTGAAATTTCAAATGTGGATCATTAAAATCATCACTTACTTTTCTTAAAAACACAAATTTTCACGAGTTTGGCTTAAGTTTAAATCGAACCAACAATTTTAGTTTTATTAATTCTAGTACTGACAATTGGAAATGCCAAGTCTATGAAATGTTTTATAGAATTAACAAACAAAGAAAATTTTACATTGATGTTCATATCTTTTACATCTACAAAGGTCCAATCAGCCGATTCAAGATTGCGATAAAAAGTCAGCAAATTCATGGGTTTATACTGTCGCTTATATATTTTTCGTTACTATTAATTTTGTGTTTACAATCAATACCAATCGCTAGAGCTTTATGATCCGATAGGCTGGGATCGAACACGTTGGTTGTATAATTTCCTTCAAAGTTTATTAGAATGTTGTCGATACAATTATTTTGTCTTGTTTTGACTTTAACAGTCAATTTAAATGAATGCGAGTTTATTAAATCGTTAAATTTAGAAAACTTTAGAGAAGATTTGTCAAAAATTTTATGTTAAAATCACCATTAATAATGACCCTACTTTTAAAATTACTACATTGAACTAATACGTTATTAAATACATTTAAAAAGAGTCAAAATTTCCATCAGGTGAGCGGTACACTGTTACAATTAGCAAATTGCTCGACATTGATCTGACTGCTGAAACTTCGCAGTGCATTTCAATAGACATATTATTTATTTGTTCGTAAGGTATAAAATCCAAATCGCTCCTGCACAAAATCATCACCCCACCGCGATGAGTGTTGGGTCTAGAATAATACGACGCCACTTTATACTTATCAATGATGAAGTTATCAACTTCATCAGTGGTCAAGAAGTGTTCGCACAAACAAATAACATCATATATTTTTGAGGTGTTCACAAAGTGATTAAATTGTAGTAATTTATTCCTTACTGATTGGATATTCAAATGCAATACATAGAACCGCGAATCTTTTAAACCGCCAACTTTTGGGAAATTAACTTTTCATTTCTTCTGGTATTTTTTCTTGAATAAAAAACGCCGAACAGTTGTGTAGTTAGGCCATATAGCCGGATTCATTGCTTTTCAAAATTCTCTTCGGAGATTGAAATTTTAAATGACGAATATATGTCTGGGTTCATTGATTTGAGTGCTACACATTGAATTTCGGGAAAGTCTTGTTTCAGAAATTTTATTAAATCATCTTCCTTTGTATCGGGAGATAATCTACTAACATGGAGAGCCACGGTCTTAGGAACCCCTAAGATTACGTTTTCCTTATTATTTGAACTATTGCCAATTATTCCATTCGGTTTTTTATGTCTTTTGCTAGTTACTGTAACCCAATTATTTTTTGTGATAGATCAGAGGTTGACATATCAGTAGAGCATTTTGACGCTGAAGCTTCTGAGCATTTATTAGATTGCTCATGTGCTACTGTTGATTGTGCTTGATCTGATGCAACGGTTTTAGTTGTTGAATGATTGTTTCTTGTCGTAATATTATTTTTTGATTTTCTTATTGTGTAGATTAACTTTTAAAACGTTCGCTGAATTCATATCTATGGGGTCAAGAATGCGATCTTGACCTTGTCTTGACGGTTCATTTAAATGTACACTTTTAATGTTAGATTCAGATTTAAAATCAACTATTTTTGCACTTAAAACGTCGATTTGATTTTTAGATGAAAAATTAAAATATCTTTTTGCTTAACTATGTATTTTACGAACCGTACGTCCACTTTGTTGTCGACATCTTTAATGCTGTTCAATGCGTCAAAGAAATCCTGGTCATCGTCATCTTCCGAAACACAACAAT